>NQII01001756.1:415678-447449 GCA_002778355.1 Clitarchus hookeri | reverse complement strand
GCACAATAGTAATAGTAACTACCAGAAATATGTTAATTTCTCGTAATTATTTGGCTAAATTCAATAAAAACAATATTTGATTTGCTGCACACAGTTGGCCATTACTTATTCAATCAGTGGAATTGTTTCACCTCACTTATTCAGTCAGCGAATTTGTTTCACTGGAACAATTAGTGGTTTTCCACTGATTCTAAGTACAGCCATTTTCAATTATTCAAGTAGTTGAATTTCACTGTGAATCAGTGGTTTTCCAAGGATTAGAATTTAGATTGTAAGGGAGCAATCTATGTATAGTATTGCCATGTTGCTGGTATACCATTGCGACAGCAATTATTTTCTCTCTTGTAAGATGAATTTGAAACAATTCAATGAGAGTAGCTTTTCTCATTGTTTCATTACAGGTGACCCCTTTTTCTTGTAGCCATGCCACTCTTTCTTTCTTCGCATCATATTTTGACGGTAGACTTTCTACTTCCTTCGAATTATATGGTGAAGTGTCCATAACTATAACAGAATTTGGTGTCAGATTTGGTCAAACTTGCTGCGAAATCCATTTCTCAAAATTCAGAGCATTCATCTGCCTGCGATAATAATCTATCGTATTTGCCTTTTAAATTACTTTTCCACCTGGAAAAAGTCTTCTTGTGACCCAACTTGTTCAACAATAATTTGCTGATTATCATTTTATACCAAACCTTCAATGTCACCTTTCTTTTGCCAGCACTTCTTAAATATAAAATTAGTGTCAATCCATATTTTATCAATGTAAAATGTGTTTATACCTTCTCTTCTGAGCTGTTTCATGGTTGTCAAATACTTTGAACACCACACGATGATGTCAGCTCTTTTGACAAAAAACATTTGTGATCTTTTCTACAAAAAGCCCATGTATTTGAGTAGTATTCGTAGAGACAATTGTCTCCAATTCCACCCAATTTTTTTCAAGTAGAACTGGAGTGAGTTTTCTTATCATTGGTACGATTGTCTTGATGAGTTAAATTCTCTAATAGTTTCCTTTATCACATGCCTGACAAAGCTATCAATTACAAATTTCGTAATTTTCTTCTGGCCTGATAAAACAGAAAAAGTTATACATAAACTTTTTTTCAGCATTTTGTTTAAGGTTTACTATAGACAATATAAACATGTAAATGTATTCGGGTATGGAATGTCCCAAAGATTTAACTAAACAGTAAGTATATGGAATAATGAACAAATTTTACAGCCCTCTAAATTCATTCTCTTTGAATAATCAGATTTGTTGCCATTTTTTGTTTGGTGTAGCCTAGGTAACTAAAACAAAATATCAAAGGCCTTTACTTTACAAAATATCTTTTAAATTTAAATTAAGTTTCGAAGTGTGCATAAAGCAATAGAAATTGTATATGTAAAATCACAAAAAAAATATTATTTTCTGTCTAAAAAAATATATATATATATATATATACCGGGCGAGTCACACGCTACTATTTTTCGGTATCTATGCAGCCCGCAAACAATACTACCCATCTGACAAAACATCAATCATAGCAGAACACCACATGCGTGTTGCTTTGTTGTCGTCAGTACCGCAAGCAGTGAACGGATTGTCTTATGTCAGCAATGCGTTGAGAAGCAGTCACTTTGCAAAGAATGCATGTCTGTTTATTCTGTTGAAACAGATAATTTCAATGTTTACCGAATATATTGGCACATGACTATTGGTTCCTTAGTAATACACATCTGCCTCGCTTCGAGCCATTGTGTTTATTCATGTGACATAAAAATACTGTCACTACTTACAGTACTGACGAAAAGAAATCAACGCGCACATACTGTTTTGTAGCAATTCTCAATTTTTGTGACGGTAATTGGTACAGGCTAACAGAATTGAATGTTTAGCGAACATACGAGGCTCCGTAATGAGTACGTACATGGCACGGGACTCGGCTACACAAGAGACAATTATTTTACAGCGAAGATGTTTTGTTAGAAGTTTATTAATGAGTGCGGGTTGCATAGATACGGAAAAATAGGCGCTTGCAACTCATTCGGTATAATGATTTTGAACTGCATCAATACAAAGAATTCCATACTGAGTACATTTTACAGAAACTTTTAATATTCAAATACAACAACGAGTGTCTTAAACATGTACATTCCGAGTCCCAGTAAAGTAATTATGAGGACTGTGCCAAATTTACAATTCTTAAATAAAATCTGTTGAATGGTTTGGTTGACTGAAAATACTACTTGCATAAATTACAGAAAAGTCACAGTTGACACTTTACTATTGGTGCTATATTTTAATTGCGTACCAGTTCAGTCAATAAAATAAACGTTGCCATTGATACTGTTATATGAGGTTTTATCTTCATCTGTCAAAGTGATTAGAAATTAACACAAATTCATCACATAGCAAATGACTGGCACATGAAGTGCATTACAAGTGTTTGGTACAAAACACATGGTTCCAAATCAGCTGGATATTTTGTAGTGGCGTCCAAACAGCATGTTTCAAGTTCTCATTCAAACTCCAAGAATTATTTTTAGACACAAAAATTGCTGAAATGGGTACTTTCAGAAACAGTTTTAGCTACAGCTTATTGTATACACAAGTTTAGAGTTGTATTCAGAAACATATCGTACTTTATTCTTATTACTGTTCCATTGAAATATAGGTTCACTGCTGAAAGTCACGTTAAGGCGAGTCGCCGGCAGAAATACAGTATGCAAGTTGAGCGCCTTCTGGCTACAGGTGACGAAGCTATTGAGGATTAAGCAAGAGTTCGCTTTAGAGTCTGCCCGTTTCGTGGTCTCGATTGCACAAAATAATTGCAGGTAGTCGGAAAACTTAATAGGAGATTCGGTGAACTGTGTAAGCATTGTGTTATTACCTTCACTTTCCTGGAGTTCTTTGAGACTTATCTGCTCTCTCTATGCTTTGTTTACAAATTCTTTCGATTGACGCCTTACTTACTCCAGTGTACTTTGCAGCTCTCTCTGTAGCTTTGTTAATAGGAACCAACAAGTATTTATTCCTTGCCTCTTCATCATAAGCTACTACAACACTCCTAATGGCTTTTATTTCCTTGCTGTGTATAACCTTTTATACCACATGGGCTGTGTGATAAACGCCATTGTTCACAGTCCATCACTGTTGCGAGGAACAAGGGGTATTCCATTTTGTACGACATGTAGCATGGTGTGAAGGCATGGCCATTACTTCCTAAACCCCTAACTCCTCTTGAGAAAGGTTTTACTCACCCCTGTGCTGTGATCCATCGCTAGTCTTGGCACCAACAATACAGCATGCAACTAAAAAAATCACCCGATCTAACAAGGTTATACCTTTTACACGAAAGAAGATAAGGCCCCGCAGCAAATAGTAAAATACAAATCAAAATGTAAAGATGCCCTTGTTGCATGTTGCATGTCGCTTGTTCACTTTGTTGTCAGTAGTAGGGTATAGTAAGTCCAGATACAATGGCTACCGACTGAGGAGCTGTGGAGTAAATGCCATATTGGATTTCGTCACCATAGCCATCTTGAATGTATTTGACTTTGACCTTTTCGCCATTTTGGATGACACAATCGCCAACATGTAGTTTGCCATCTTGTTTTTACAATCTGCCATCTTGTAGTCACTGTCTGCCATCTTTGATGATATTATCAACCACCATCTTGTTTTCGCCATGCTCCATCTTGTTTTCAACATCCACAATCTTTTTTCAACATCCACCATATTGTTTCTGCCATCTACCATCTTATCCACAATATTTTTTCTGCAATCTGCAATCTTGATCACCATCTGGTTTCCACTTGTCCTTTGTTTACATCAGGTGTCGCTAGGGGTACACCACTCGCTCGAACACCATATTTGTTTGTGGATTAGGCAGCTAGAGTGTGCTGGTGTGTGTCTCTAGAGTTGGCTGCTAGGGGTGTGCAAACACAATTTTGGTTCTGGTGTTGGCTGCTATGGGAGCTGTTAGGATGAGGATGGTGTTCCCATTTACTGTATGCAGTAACATCACCCATGTAGACAATATATTCTATTGACAGAACTTAAAAAAATTGTGTGGATGTGGTCGGTTTCTATCCAGCCCCTCTTGACATGGAAAATTGGACCTATGCCTTACACCACATGGCTACCGAGACAGGAAAAAATTTGCTGTTTAAATCATGTTATATGCAATATTACATTGTATTTTTTAACTTTAATACTATTAGTCATAATACTTTTGCTGTGTCCGTTGTAGGCAGTAATATTTTTTATTAGAATAATTTGTTTTTTGTCTGCTGTAGGCAGCTATCTTATTTAGTAATTTATTTTTGTCTACTGTAGGCAGCTATCTTATTTAGTAATTTATTTTTGTCTGCTGTAGGCAGACATCTTGTTTACGACAGTTAGTTGTTTTCATCTGCTGTACACTGCCATCTTTGTTTGTTTTAGACATATTTTCTCATGTTGATCAGCTGACACACAACTAATCCTTGGAATTTTTTTACAAAATTACGCACTTTAAAAGTTGAGGGGCTATCCATCATCGACGATTTGAGAGGATATAGTGATGCATATTTACATATTTAATTTTATTTTGTAACATTTTAAAAACTTATAGAAATAATTACATTGTGGAAATGTCTGCAGACTCGTCATTTTAAGAATAGTTCGAATGTGAAATCATAACCAGCGATTATGTGTTTATTTCCGATGCCATAATGGATTGAACAGTAATAAATATTCAATAAGCGAGTGAGTGAAGATAATTGAGCGGCTCTTAACAGTGAGGTCTTAAGACCCAATGAGGGTGATTGAGGTGAGTATGGAACAGCTCCAGAATGAAGGTTTGGGAGAAATGGGAGATCCCTGAGAAAATCCACCGACCAGTGGCATCGTCCAGCACAATTCCCACATGCGAAAATCCAGGAATGACCCAGACGGGAATTGAACCAGGTTCGCCTTGGTGGTAGGCGAGCAGGCCAACTGATCAGCCACCATGACAACCTATACATTAATGTTTTTATGTGTAACACACATATATGTTTTCGAAAGAAAATATACACATTTTTGCTACCAGTCATCAGTCATGTACCTATTCTAAAATCGATATTTTTGAAAGGAATAATTTTTTTTAAAGTCATGCATATTCATAATATTTAAAAAATCCTGTAGCTATCCTCTGTGTTCTGTGACCTCACATATTTCCAAGAAACTTTTGAATACGATGGTAAGTACTAACATGTTTAATAAATAAAAGTTATGCATTAAAATTGTAATTTTACCTTTAAAAGTCATAGTTACAAGTGTATCGAGAAGTGTGTCAGTGGAGTCTGATTTTTAAGGCAATTAGAATGTGATGACAGAAATAGCGTTTGAAAACCTATGACCAGCACCATATTGGATTTAAAAATGCATTAAGGGTTTATAAATTGTAATTATTGCCATGTCGCATTTTCCAAATCTGAATACTAATTCTGTTACCTGCTCCTTCCAATTACTACTGGGTTGGATTCCTGGCAATGTCGCCCAATGTCGCCCAGATTTTCACTGTGGGAAACAAGGTGGACGTTGGCATAAGCCAGTGGGTTTACTCGAGGGATTCATGTTCCCCCCCACTCTTGCTTTCCACCAATGCTTAATTTTTTTCTCACTTCACCCTCATTGGCGCTCAAGACATCGCAGTTATGTGTCGACCTAAAATCTCCCACCGCATCTCCAACTCTATAAATGAAAAAAATATCATTTTTATGGGCGTAATAATGCATTATGATTCTTTAAAAATTAATTATGTCGAGTAGCATATCCCTAAACAAAAAATTTCCTCATTAATTCAAATTTCATGTCAGAACTGTCGATGGTTCCCTTTTTTCGGCACGACACATTGGATTTTATAGAAATATGTAATTAAATATTTTATTTGAAAGTTAATTGGGAATCAGCACATCTATGGATTCGTCTTGTCAAATTTAATTAGATTCATTTATATAAATTCCTTAGATATATTTATAAATTTACAGCTATACCAAGAAATATGGCTGAGATCACGAAACATTGTATTTAATCCCATATACAAATAGTAGCCAGCATCTCGGACTGCCTTGTCCAGAACGACGCAATGTTCAAAATCCAATCGAAAAGAGTGTTTTGCTTAATATAATTTGTAGAAATGTGAACAGCCAAGGCATTTCTTAAAGAGATGTAAAATTCCAAGCATATTGTAATACGAAACATAGTTTTCGAGACAGTAACACAAAACTGCTGTAAGGACCAGTCAATGCGACATAATTATTGAATTTTTTATTCACAGCACTATGGACCTGTATATAAAAATAAATGCTTGCCCTGATCATTACAGCTATGGTAATGCCCGCGCCGGTATAACACATCCATACACATTATTTTCAAATTCTTATTTAAATTATTAAGTGATGATGTAGGCATGCATAAAATATTTTGCAAAGTAACTATAGCAATTAGCATATGTCTGGAGTAGCATTTTCATGACTGATTATCGATCATGACACCAGATCTAGCTACTTATTAATTCTGTTGCATAAATACCGCATGCTCGATGCGAAAGTGAAAGCAAAATATGTATTTAACCAAATTAAGCACGAAATACGGTATAGCGTACTCCTTGACATTAGTCATGTTATAATCGCTGTATGCAGTTGAAGTCAACTACCAATAGTAATATGTTGCCGTTTATTCTAACAACATATGTATATGAATAATATATTATTTAGCAAATCTATTACTGTAAAAATTCGTTTTGTTTCCAATATGGTGTACCACTAAAAATATTGTTTCTCAAGAAACTTTAAGTGTAAAATATATATTGCAGTCAGCTGACACCTTCTTCATTCAGAAACAATATGTTACTCAGTGTATCTGTTGTTCTACTTGAAATACATTAAATATTTTTGCAGGGAAAGTTTATATTATCACGCCAAATGGCTTCTAATTCCAATCAAATGTGTTTGAATAAGAACTGCTACGAGATATTACCAGCCATTTCTAGCATGCTCAAGAAAAAAGGCAAAATGGAAAACATTATCTGTGGGTTTAAATAATAAAATATTTTGTAAGCACAGATGAAAGGAGCAACCAATAATAAATTATATTTAATTATACCAACAGTCGTATATATATATTATATTATTAAGCGAAAATATAACTGTAAAAAATCGGTTTTATTTCCAATATAACATCGCTAAAAATACTGTTTCTCAAGAAACTTTAATTATAACATTTAAAGTGCACAGTCAGCTGACACATACTTCATTCAGAAACAATGGGTTAGCATATTTGTTGTGTCATTTCAAGGACCTGTAAGTTATATTGCTGGGAAAATAAAGTATATATAGTTGAGCCAAGTGACTTCCAAAACCAATTAAAATGTACGAAGAAGTGTAACAAGATATTACAAGACATTTTTCGCATGTGAGCATAAAAAATTTGTTGTTTACATGGGGCTTCATTTTACCTACAAAAATTAAGACAAATGCAAAATTACACCTACATATATATATATTTAAAAGAAATCACATAACATAAAAATAAAAATAAAAACACAATATACAATTTGTACTTATAGTTAAAGGTGTAGCTGTAACCAATTAAAGTCCACAAACACACACGCAAGTAGGTTGTTCTCACTGATTTTGCTTTAGAGAGTATATGTGCGATTTCAATGCCATACAACTAGCCTGGGATAAGAATAAACCTCATATCAGTGCTCACAACTAACTGGAGTTTTATAAATGCAAGTATTACAGAATCTAACAATAGAAGCGATACAAGACATAACAAAAGAGGAATGGATGTGATATGGCAGGCACATTGAATTAGTTGAATAAGAGTACTGGATGAATGACTGCCTCATGAGGTTAGCAGTAGATGGATTCTTAATTAATCTGGTTAGTGACAGTGACGACACAGATATTAAAGAGAAAAATTTCACGCCATGGGAACTGCAGTGAGCAAAAAATGTTTAGTGATTGTGATAGTGAAAACTCTTGTTAGCTAAGCCATTGTAAATATTGAAACTATATTATATCTTACTGATTTGTACTCTACACTACCATTAATTTGTGTTGCTTAATCCCTTTTTAATAAGTGAGCAAGGAAATGTTTTAATTTCCCTTAAGCGTCCTCATAAACAGTGAATAAACATTGTTTACAAGGCTATGTTTAAACATTTCGTAGTATTTGTTTTCAGTTTGTAAAATTTCTATCCAATTTTATTTGTACTTAACTATAATATAGATTATTTTTCTTTTATTTGTACTTATACTATTACATTAATTCTTTTGGTCGAAGCAATTAGGCAATTGGAATCATGAATATTAAATTGTGTAATTTTATAAATTAACGGTTTTAATTCTAAANGGTCGAAGCAATTAGGCAATTGGAATCATGAATATTAAATTGTGTAATTTTATAAATTAACGGTTTTAATTCTAAACACTTTTAAATAAGTAGATTCAAGCTGAATATTTAACTCCTCTCCGTTCCCTTGTGTTTACTTTTTGTTCCCCACACCAAGATCTTGGTATCATTCCTCATTCTTATAGTCACTGCATACTGTGACATTATACACTCATGTCTTTTCCAGTAATAATTGGTTACAACTGAATACGTGTACGTTAGTCTTTTTTTTATAATTTATGCTTATCTAATGTCACATCATAATCGTGGGTTGGTTAGTGTTTAATATTGCCATCTTGTTGTCATAATAATGAACTATGAAACCATGTTCAATTCTTAATTGCTTTTTTATTCTAATATTGCTAATTAGTGGTTATTAACTGACTATGTCCCTGCAATTTTTAAATTTTGTCTTTTAGAGGCCTTATGATTTCTTTCTTTTCATTCATAATCTTTTGTCTATTCCATCTATGTTGAGAAATTTTAAAGTTTTTTAATATATCACTTCAAAATAGTGTTGTTAACTACACATTTTATTGAAATATTTTCGTTGGTTTGACTTGTGGAAGTTTCTTCTTGAAAAAGGTATTCAGTTCACAAATGTTTTCACATCTTGTCGAGGTCGCGGTTGACGCAGTGCCAGAGCATTCGCCTGCCACAACTGCGATCTGGGTTCGGTTCCCGGCAGGGTCAACCAGGATTTTTGCATGTTGCAATCATGTTTTGTAGGTTATCTTTGGGTCTCCCACTCCCACCACCCTTGTGTTCAGGTGCTGCTCCATGTCCACCTCATTTCACCTATGCCACATTGGCTATGAAGACCTCATATGCTGTCTCGTCTAAACCTACCAATCAATTAAGTATTATGTGCCATAATACTTTACAGTCAGTCTCTTCACATTACCAATTAACTTTAGGGTAGAGTTATAAAAATTTTTGTAATTGTGTATTAAAATGTACGTTTATTTGCTATACTTTGGTGGTAGAGAAGGCAAATAATTACTTAACTTCACGAAAAAAAAAATCAAAGAAAAAATTTTAAAATTGCATACATTAATATTACTTTAAAATCTTAACAAGTTGTGTAATAATTAATTGATGGAAACATGAAGACTTTAATTATATGTATACTATTTAATTCCTTTTTTCAAGAATATTCTGCTGACTCTGGCGAAAAAGTAAGTTAACTTAATTTACAACAATATATGTATACTGATTGTATCGTCAAACCCTGCAAACTTCATTTTCGAAAAATTGTCCTGATTATAGGTTTTTAATATTAATGGGGAGATTTAATTAAATGATGTAATTGCAGTGAAACTACTTCTTCATTTATGTTAAACCAGGGGGTCAGCCAGCGGAATCCGCGGGTTCACTATCCTTGGGTGAGGCAGGTACCTGGTGAAAATTTGTTTTGTTGTAAGAGTAGAGTTGTTAGTATATACATACGGTGTAATGGTTTCCTAGGGGCTGCAATGGTAGTGTTCTTTCTTTTGGTGTCTGATTACAAAGACAATGTGTAAGGATAGGACAACCACGAACAAACTGTCCGGAACAACCTTGGAGAAGACATGGTGTGAGAAGGAACCACTTCTAACTTCACCTTTTTTTTTTAAGTATGAGTGTAGGACAGGAACCACATCTGTCAACATTATTTGAGGGAGATGGTATTAATCATTTCCCTGTGAGCTACAACGGCCGTGGTTACTCCTTTGTGTTTCGTTACAAAGAAAACATTTTAGGTAATGAATGCATTTGGTAGTACCTTGGAGAAGACATTATTTTGCGGCTTGCACTCAAAGTCGCTTACATTTTACGATTGAGAACAGGCACCACATTTGTCTGCATGCACCCATACCTATAATGAAGGGTAAAGTTGAGCAGGACCCACATCTGAGTTCACCTTATGGAGGGCTAATGCCATTGCAACTCCTCCATGGGTAAGCAGGAACCACGTCTAACTTCAACTCGTGGTAGGAATTTTTGTGTGTTCGAAAGCATGTAATGACCTACCACAGCATCACATAAGTGCCCGTACCAAAGCAGGTGTGAGTCCCAACAGGTGACAGCATGGTAACTGGCCTGGTGAGTACAACACGCCAGCCTCGGGGTGTGAGTCGTCTGTAGACGCCTCGTGTCCCAACACTGAACTTAGAGACCCAGGAAAGAACCACAAAACGTTTTCGGTAATGTGATACGTTAGGGTATGTTTGATCTGAGTCGGTATCAAGACCGACCCCCTTGTATGATAATTGTATAGCCTTAAGGCTAAAGGGACTCTGAGATGAGCAGGAACCACGTCTGAACTCACCATATGGAGGGCTAAACACATTGCCACACCTCCATGGTGTGCTAACATGGCATCTCGTGGCACGTTAGCTTCACCTTCCCTCTGCATTTATCNAACATTGCCACACCTCCATGGTGTGCTAACATGGCATCTCGTGGCACGTTAGCTTCACCTTCCCTCTGCATTTATCCGGGCTTGGGAACGGCAACATCACTGCATGTGAACCAGGCTAACATACAATGATGCAGGCTGCATTACGGGTGATGAATCAAGTGTTGTAATGTGTATTCGTTAGTGGGCTAGTGGACATTTAATACTTTGTGTACGTGATGTACGAAGAGAGCGTGTTCTGTTGCGGAAATGGTGAATGGTAAATGTACCCACCTATTGTAGAAAATTAAGCTGATGTGCCAAGGACCCTCACACATGTCGTTGGCCAGCACACAGAAGAGTCGACGGACTTGATCGAAGTCAAGTCTTCGGCAAATGGTGTGCCANCACACATGTCGTTGGCCAGCACACAGAAGAGTCGACGGACTTGATCGAAGTCAAGTCTTCGGCAAATGGTGTGCCAATGAGGAGGTCAAAGTGTTCGATGTAGAGTAGCAGAAAAGCACTTGTTAATTTGCCTGGAGCAGGCGGAGAGAAGTAGATGTGTTTATTTGAAGAATATGTGTTTTTTAATGGTGGGAGGGGTTTTTTTATAAGAAGGAAGAGGTGGTTTGTTTTAGGATAGGTTAGGCCACAGTTTCCGGGTACACCACATTCAGAGTGAATGTTTTTTTTTTTGGTGATGTTTTTACAGGACGATGCTTGATGATGGTTTAGCCAGCACCAACACAGAGTCGAAGCTCTTAGCATGGGACAGTGCGACATACAGCTGTCTGTGGCTGAACACTGGATGTGGAAGGTAAGTCCCTATGTGGTCGAATGTCTGACCTTGGCTTTTATTTATAGTCATGGCAAATGCCAAGCGGACAGGAAACTGTCTGTGACTGAAAGAAAAAGGAAAGTCAGCCGGGGAAGACAACATATAATTCTGGGAATGTAGGCCCTGTCGCCCTTGTAATACCCAGTGATGATCTTTGTATCAATGGCATAATCTGACATGTTGACCACCAGCAACCTGGTCCCATTACAGAGTCCATGCTTGGTGTCGAGGTTTCTTATTAGAGTTAGTGAATATGGCGGTAAAGAAGACACAGTCAGCGAGTTGAGAAACTCAGCGGGGACACTCATGGAATGGCCTTCGCTGTCCTCCAGCTGGTCTTGGTTGAGGAATGTTCTGCTCTCTCCACTCAGGCGGGACACCATGGTGGCGTTGATGTCATCTACATCTTCGTTTCTCGGACAGAGGATCGCCCTAGTGCTTACGACCTGCAATCATAAAAGCACACACTTTTTGTAGCAACAGGAACAACTCTGTCAATGCACAGTAATAGTAAAAACACTTGGACACCAATCAGTACCTCCTCAGTTAGCACCTCATGTCCGAAGATGTGGCTGCAGATGTCACCGTTGTGGGGAAGCACTAAGATCTGAGGTAGCTGCACGTAGCCATCGGGCAGGCCGGGGATGGGCGGAAGTGTCCCCTCGCCGATTCGCAGCAGGGACTGCTGAACCTCCTCTTGCCCTTGGTTGACCCTCATGTTGTTCTTGAGGCGCAGCTGTCTGAAAAACGGCAACAGTGGGGAGTTCTTCAGGCAGGCATTCACTTGGTCTGCACGGCCTCCGTGGCTCACCACAGGTAGAACTTGGCNCACAGTGGGGAGTTCTTCAGGCAGGCATTCACTTGGTCTGCACGGCCTCCGTGGCTCACCACAGGTAGAACTTGGCGGAAGTCACTCCCGAGGAGCAAGACCTTCCCTCCGACCATGGTGTGATCGTTCTGGGTAACATCTCTCAAGAGTCTGTCAACACAGTGCACTGCCTCCTTCGGAGCCATGGGTGCATCGTCCCATATAATGAGGCTGCAGTTCCTCAATAGCTCGGCTTCTGGCGATTGTGCTGAGATGCCACACACGGACCTTTGCATGACGGGTACAGGNCTCGGCTTCTGGCGATTGTGCTGAGATGCCACACACGGACCTTTGCATGACGGGTACAGGTGGTTTGAAAAGTGCATGTGAAGTGCTCCCTCCTGACAACAGTATTGAGGCTATGCCTGTCCAAGCAATGGGGCAAACAACTTTGTTTTCTGCCCGAAGGCAATGTATGATGCAGTTGTATAGGAATGTTTTCCCTGAGCCTCCAGGGCCATCTACGAAAAAAAATCTGAACTGGGGTTCATTACCACCATCAGCAGCCGCAACTGCAGCCATCACCTCGCCGAAGGCAACTGCCTAGTCGGCATTCAGAATAGAACGCATGCGTTCACCTTCATTGCATTCTGTTTCAACTTCAAATTGTGGCAGGTCGTGTACACAGCAGAAATTGGGGCATGGAAGCCCGAAATCGGCGAGCGATTTGTTAAACACACCCAGCCTGAACTGAATGTGGATGAGTGCTCTATTTTCAGAAGCCTCTACATCGTCAGATGTGTCATCGAGCAGATATGGTTTAAGGTTGTTAAGCATAAGCAGTGGGTCTGCTATGTTGCAATTAATGAGAATGTGGGTGAACAAAACTCTCAAGCGCCCAGGAACGTTCCACCTTGCAGCTTCGTGCATGGTGACCTGGTATATGTCGTCTCTGTCAAGCAGTAGCAGGTCGAGACACACCAACTTGTACGTTGAATGTACAGTATTCCGCACAGTGCGGAGGTCCTCGAAGGAGGTGGTACCTCTCACATTGTGCAGAAGCAGTCTAAGGCAAAGTAGCTCCTCGTTCGCCAGAGGGCTTACTTGATGAATCCGAAAAATAGTATTGAATCCTTCCTTCTCTCTTGCCTTCCAGATATGCTGCTTCTCGAGCCAACAGAAGTGGCTTGGATACTGGGCATATGTCAGGTGTAGTGGACACGGCTTGCCCCACACTTACCGTCACCACGGTGTGCATGCAACTTGTGCTCAGAGTTATAAAGAAAGAATGCTGTGAGGTGCGTGTGCTTGTCACGTGCCCTCTCCAATGCGCCAGCTACATCATTGCTGGCAATGAAAACTGATTGCCTGTTCTCAAGATGAATGTTGAGCCTGAAAACAATTATGTTCTTGTCTGCCATTTTGTACGACAACAAACGCTAGCATGCTTCTGGTGAACTGATTTACCTGCAATCGAGGTAAGATGTCACCTCGTCATGGACAATGTCTCCGACTTGCAAAACTGCAGAGTCGTGTCCTTTATGGATGTATTTGTACAGGTACTTTGTCGCTTGAAGCGAGGAGCACACTTCAACGTTAGTGTGGCACTGATACTTCAAAAGCAGATATGGGTTATAAGGCACGACGTGCCTGTTGTCGTACACCTTGGTGCCGATGGTAGCAGAAACGGCATTGTCTGGTCTTTTGTATTGGACAAAGCCACGGTAGTGAGCAGGTTCTATGCCCGAAAAGCCTTCGGGAAGTGGAACCTGCAACCCCCATCCCTGTGGCAGGGTGCAGATGGCCCGCAATTGGTGTGCAGCATGTGGGTATTCACCAATGCGTATAGCTCAGGTTCCACCTCTCTGTCTGGGATGTCATCTCGTACAGCGGCATCGGCAGTTTCTGGCATCACGAACTTGTCGCCTTTTGACAAAATGAGCAGGATGTGAGTGTGGGGCAGTCCCCGCTTCTGAAATTAAATTGTATAGGTGAAGGCATCCACCTAGCCAAACACTTGATTTTTGTGGATGTCATCCATTAAGGCATCAAGTTTATATTTGAATNCTTCTGAAATTCAATTGTATAAGTGAAGGCATCCACCTTGCCAAACACTTGCTTTTTGTGGATGTCACCCATTAATGCATCAAGTTTACATTTGAAAACTCTGGATACAACATCAGGACGATGGCATACCTGCTGGCGGCCCTCCAGCGACAGCACAATCTCCAGCCACTTCAGACTGCAAGTAAAAGTAATGAGCATATCTGGTCTGCCAAAGTGGCGCATGATAGCTACCGAGCGCTGATAGCATTGATGCATGTGTCTTTGCGATCCATAGAAAGACGAAGGAAGTATCATATCTTTGCCTACTCTGACATGAGCAGCATTAGCTTTCCTCTGCACATGCTCGTGAAGACCCAGGTATTCCTCAACACTGAGCTTGTCTTGGTTCTGCCTTATGTACCATATCCTCAGTAAGCATCAACGACAAACTGTTGGAACATTTTTCCAGAATGGTGCAGGGTTNCTTATGTACCATATCCTCAGTAAGCATCAACGACAAACTGTTGGAACATTTTTCCAGAATGGTGCAGGGTTGAAAACCCGCGCCTCTGCATTGTGCGATATGCATAGAACTGATTGCAGGTTACTGTGTTGCGAGTCGTGCTCACAATGAAAGAGTGGCCGAGGCCACAGGTGTACCCATTTTCTCAGTGTGGAAACAGGAGATGTTAAGTCATCGGGTCTGCCAAGGCATTGAGGTGACTTATTGCCTGCACCGGCCTATCTTTAGGATAAATCCTGATANTACATCGTCAGATGTGTCATCGAGCAGATATGGTTTAAGGTTGTTAAACATAAGCAGTGGGTCTGCTATGTTGCAGATAATGAGAATGTGGGTGAACAAAACTCTCAAGCTCCCAGGAACGTTCCACCTTGCAGCTTCGTGCATGGTGACCTGGTATATGTCGTCTCTGTCAAGCAGTAGCAGGTCGAGACACACCAACTTGTACGTTGAATGTACAGTATTCTGCACAGTGCGGAGGTCCTCGAAGGAGGTGGTACCTCTCACATTGTGCAGAAGCAGTCTAAGGCAAAGTAGCTCCTTGTTCGCCTTGATGAAAACGAGAAATAGTATTGAATCCATCCTGCCTTATGTACCATATCCTCAGTAAGCATCAACGACAAACTGTTGGAACATTTTTCCAGAATGGTGCAGGGTTGAAAAAACCCGCGCCTCTGTATTATGCGATATGCATAGAACTGATTGCAGGTTACTGTGTTGCGAGTCGTGCTCACAATGAAAGAGTGGCCGAGGTGTACCCATTTTCTCAGTGTGGAAACAGGAGATGTTAAGTCATCGGGTCTGCCAAGGCATTGAGGTGACTTATTGCCTGCACCGGCCTATCTTTAGGATAAATCCTGATATTGTGTCGTAAGGGTGGGACATCACCAACAAAAATCGCTGCTACCTCATTTACAGCAACAGGAAGGTTGTATATGTTGGGATCCTTGTTCAGGCCCAACTTGATCGTCAAGGTGACCTGCCTCAGAGGCCGACCCATCCGCCTTGACTCCTCTTCCTCCGCCACCATCGCCTGATGCATCGACTTGTGGATCTGCGGCAAAGGATTGATCTCACAAAGAAGATGTTCCAGTGTCTCCAAAATTCCAAGCTTCAAGGATTGTGCTGACGCACCCGGGCAGCATTTGCTGCAACCACATCGATAAAGTAAAGTTTATTTTACTGAGGGTCTGTGCCCTCCACTGGACGTGCAGCCTCAGAGGTTAGATGATGCACTTATCCATGAATTTGAAATGTATACACAGATCGGCGAGGTGATTCAACGAATCCGTCTACACAGAATGAGGCGAACGATAATTTTGCATTGTAGTTCCTGATGAACTGTCTGTAATCAGCACTCTCATATGAATGGCCTGTGAGAAGTTCCTGTAGGACAGCAGGACACTCACCGAGAGGAGGTAGCTCGACCTTGCCCCTCATGAAACACATGGTGNGAGAAGTTCCTGTAGGACAGCAGGACACTCACCGAGAGGAGGTAGCTCGACCTTGCCCCTCATGAAACACATGGTGAACACGCCATCCTGTTTTATACCTTCACTTGCAAAAAAGAGTGTGCCACAATGCCTACACTCATTATCCATCTGGCAAATGTTGTGTGTCTCCACAGAAACTGGCCCACCTCTACGGGCCGCATGGTAGTGCCATGAATGATACGTTCTTCGTCTCGCCCTTGTAAGAGCCACCTGTTCCTCTTGGAGGATGAGCACAGGTGCATTTTCCTCTTTGTAAAAGGGCCACAGCAAACCCTTGGTTGATTCGTCATCCAACAGGATTGACTCTGTTAAGACACTTGTGTCAGAAGGCACAACAACAGGTGGTATAGGAGCATGTGAATGTCCAACATCAGAGGCTACACGCGAGCGTGTTTTTCGCCTTCCCCTTGTTTGCACAACAGGTGGATCAGGGGCGTGGGAAGGACCTGCCACTTGGCTGCTGTGAAATATTGTTGGAGGTCGCTCTCCTCGGACGGGTGTTGACGTCCTCACAGGTGTTGACACCTGAGATATTTCAGACTGAGATCCACTGGACACACTGTCTGATTGCAGAGACAAATGTTCTCTTGACGAACGCTTGATGAGGCGATTTTGTGACCGTGTGGCCGCACTTTTCCAGTTCTTAACCATTGGCATCGTAACACGAATGTCTAAATTACAAATTCACATAGTCAATGTTCACACACACGACTTCCCAAATTACAATTTCACAAAGTCAATGTTCACAGAAAAAGGGGTTGTCACCTGCGATGGTATAGACTCAGATGCACCCGACACACTGTCTGATGGTTCAGAACACTTTTCTCTTGACAAATGCTTGTTCACAGAAACAGGGGTTGTCACCTGCGGTTGTTTGTTTGTCACCTGCGATGGTACAGACTCAGATGCAACTGACGCACTGTCTGATGGTTCAGAACACTTTGCTCTTGACAAACTCTTATTAATGTGCTTCTTTTCCTTTTGAGAATGGGTGGCAGGACTTCGCCACTTCTTAATCTTGGACATCGCGAAGCGATTGGCCAAGTAACCCTCGCAAAAGCCACACAATGTCAAAGTTCACGAACACAGTTCTCAGCTGTCAAACCCAACTATGCCCCATCTGTAATAAAAAGAAACCCGTCGGTAACATATGACACACTGCAAACAGACNGAACACAGTTCTCAGCTGTCAAACCCAACTATGCCCCATCTGTAATAAAAAGAAACCCGTCGGTAACATATGACACACTGCAAACAGACCACATGTATGTGACACAGCCAACCTTGGAGTGTGCGCATAACCACAGACGCACCCTCCACACATCTGACACTTCTTGTATACATGGATGTAGGCCAGCACCACAGCCACGCCCATGCATAAGGCCCATACCGAACCTTGGAGGATGGCAGCAAACCCTCCACACATCTGACACTTCTTGTATACATGGACAGAGGCCAGCATCACAGCCACNCTTGGAGGATGGCAGCAAACCCTCCACACATCTGACACTTCTTGTATACATGGACAGAGGCCAGCATCACAGCCACGCCCATGTATAAGGCCCATACCGAACCTCGGAGGATGACCTTCACCTAAGACGAACCCTCAGTGCGTAATATCCAGCCAAGGCTGATAGGGGACCATCACCAAAGCCACCCCTATGTGTAAGTCTCCATTGGAACCATGGAGGGTGACCACCACCACGGGCACACCCTCCAGAACATCTGTATACGGCTGGGAGATCATTACCACAGGCACACCCTTTTGTAAGGGTTCCATCGGAGCCACGGTGGGTGACGACCACCATGGGCACACCCTCCACAAAGCATGACCGTATACAGCACATACCTATTGATGTGCTTGATATGTACGCCTACACATCAAACACACCCCATCTGCATTTATCCGGGCTTGGGACCGGCAACATCACATATGTNTTGATATGTACGCCTACACATCAAACACACCCCATCTGCATTTATCCGGGCTTGGGACCGGCAACATCACATATGTGACCACATGTGATGAAGGCTGCATTAAAAACGTCCCATTGAGGCATGGGAGAGCCGTGGTTGCAATTTTGCCCCAAAACACTGGGCACAATGATACATGTGATCTCCGTCACATTCTGTATCAGCCGAGGCTAAAAAGTAGCCCAGCCAAATTTTTCTCCTTTCGTTCCACAACCCTTGTCTTAATGATACATGCGATCTCCATCACGTTCTATATCATCTCTGTTTCAATCGCCCAAACCAAGTATCCAAAATGACTNCAATGATACATGCGATCTCCATCACGTTCTATATCATCTCTGTTTCAATCGCCCAAACCAAGTATCCAAAATGACTTAACAAAGTTCCCTCGATGAAATCCCATAGCTATCGGACACAAAAACTCTTATTCCCAGGGACATAAAACCATATACATCCCCCAACCACCCTCAGATGTACCAGCATTAATCTAAAAGGGCCTAAGTAAGTTACCTCCCTCAAATCCCATCGCCATAGGCCGACAACTTCTTCTCCCAGGACTGAAAAACAGATTACCCCTCTCTATCAAACGGCCCAGGGAGGGTCCAAAAACAGCAGCCCTCCCTCAAATAACACAGCAATCGATCGAAAACTGTGGCTTCAAGAGCCGAAAACATAAATACCCCCAACCCCTCAGGTGTACCGACATTCTTCCAAAAGGGCATAACAGACCCATTGGCCGAGGGAGAGTTCAAAGACAGCAGCTCTCCCTCAAATCCCACCGAAATCGGCCGAAAACTGTTGCTTCAAGAGCCNCCGAGGGAGAGTTCAAAGACAGCAGCTCTCCCTCAAATCCCACCGAAATCGGCCGAAAACTGTTGCTTCAAGAGCCAAAAATATAAATTCCCCCCACCCCTCAGAGGTACCGACATTTAACCAAAAGGGAATAACTGACCCAAAGGCCGAGGGAAAATCCAAAGAGACAGACCTCCCTCAAATACCACCGCAATCGGCCGAAAACTGTGGCTTCAAGAGCCGAAAAACATAAATGCCCCTCCTCCTCAGGTGTGCCGACATTTTTCTTAAAGGGCTTAACTGACCCAGTGGCCGAGGGAGAGGGTCCAAAGACAGCAGCTCTCCCTCAAATCCCACCGAAATCGGCCGAAAACTGTGACTTCAAGAGCCTAAAACATAAATGCCCCTCACCCCTCAGGGGTACCGACATTTTACCAAAAGGAAATAAATGACCCAACGGCCGAGGGAAGGTCCAAATAGACAGACATCCCTCAAATACCACCACAATCGGAAGAAAACTGTGGCTTCAAGAGCTGAAAAACATTAATGAACCCTCTCCCCACAGGGGTACCGACATTCTTCCAAAAGGGCATGCCTGACCCAAAGGCCGAGGGAAGGTCCAAAGAGACAGCCCTCCCTCAAATCCTGGCGAAGTCGGCCGAAAACTGCGACTTCCAGCACCGACAAAAGTTAAACACACACCCCTCNAGGAAGGTTTAAGGTAGGGGCGCTGCGGGCCTCCAAATTCAACCTTTAAACTTCCGTTATTGATTAATGAGTTAGAACCAGGGGGTCTGCCCATGGAATCCGCGGGTTCACTATCATAGGGTGAGGAACGTAAACGGGTGCAATTCGTAACCCACCTTTTTATTTTTTTTATTTTTTGACAGAGTGTAATTATATTAATGTTGTCCTATGGGGCTACAATAACTGCGATAAGTGCTGACCTCAAAAGAAGCAGGGCCTGTGTAATCCGCGTTTTTAGTTAACAATTGTGAAGCATCTACATGCGTGCAATCTGAAACTCACTTCATAAATATGGCCTGGGCAGGTACTTGCATACAATCTGAAACCAATAGTAAAATATGGCCTTCATTAAGTGCTGGCCTCAAAAGAAGCAGGGCCCGCATAACCCACATTTTTAGTAAACAATTGTGAAGCATCTACATGCGTGCAATCTGAAACCCACGTCATAAATATGGATTGTTCAGGTACTTGCGTGCAATATGAAACCAATTCTTAAATATGGCCTGCGATAAGTGCTGGCCTCAAAATAAGTTGGGCCCGCATAACCCGTGTTCTTAGTCAAAAAATGATTAAGCATCTACATACGTGCAATCTGAAACCCAGGTCATAAATATGGCCTGCAATAAGCTTGGTAAGTGTAGAGGCCATTGTGGAATGAATTTCGAAATTATCGTACGAAATACCGATATGTTTGGTGCAGATCTAATACTTGTACTGCCCAACCATGCTCATTTCAGGCCTATAGGTAAAGTTGAAGTAATGGTACACTGTACTTTAATTATGGTATGTGAAATATGGGCAAACTGACATTGTACGATAGTTATGGTGCATATTATGGTACACTTTTATGGTACTGACATTTATCCAAAAGGTCCTAACTAACATTAATTCGAGGGAGGGTCGGAAGGGTCACCCCTCCCTCAAATACCACCGCAATCGGCCGAAAACTGNGTCCTAACTAACATTAATTCGAGGGAGGGTCGGAAGGGTCACCCCTCCCTCAAATACCACCGCAATAGGCCGAAAACTGTGGCTTCAAGAAACGAAAAACATAAATGCCCCCCACACCATAGAAGTACCATTTTTTTTTCAAAAGGGCATAACTGACACAATGGCCGATGGAGGGTCCAAAGACAACAGCCCTTTCTCAAATCCCACCGCAATCGGCCGAAAACTATGGCATCAAGAGCCTAAAAACATAAAAAATGCCCCCCTGCCCAAAGGGGTACCGATATTTTTCGAAATGGGCATAACAGACACAACGGCCGAGGGAAGGTCCAAAGAGTCAGCTCTCCCTCAAATTCTGGCGAAATCGGCCGAAAACTGCGACTTCCAGCACCGACAAAAGTTAAAAACAAACCCCTCCGGTCAATGGTTTTCCTCGCAGGGGGGCAGGACGAGGAGGGGGTGGGGGGATCGAAAGACGAAGGTTCAAGGGTGTGCACAATTTTCGGTTCCAACCATCTAACCTTCAAAGAGGGGCGCTGCGCGCCCCCAAAGTCACCCTTCAAACTTCCGTTCTTGATTAATGAGATAGCCCAGGGGTCGGCCTGCGGAATCCGCTGGTTCACTATCCTTGGGTGAAGCAGGTAAACGGGTGAAATTTTAAACCCACCCTTTTTTTTGACAGAGTGTAATTGTAGGAATGTTTTCCTAGGTGACCCGCATAATCCGCGTTCTTACTCAAGAACAGTGAAGCATGTACATGCGTGCAACCTCAAACCCAGGTCATAAATACGGCCTGCGATAAGCTTGGTAAGTGTACTACATAACCCGCGTTTTACTCAAGAACGCTAAAACATGTGCATGCATGCAATCTGAAACCCAGGTCATAAATACGTTCCTGCTATAAACTTGGTAAGTGTACCGCATAACCCCCGTTTTACTCAAGAACGTTGAAGCATGTACATGTGTGCAATCTGAAACCCAGGTCATAAATATTGCATGCTATAGGCTTGGTAAGTCTACCGCATAACCGCCCTTTTACTCAAGAACGTTGAAGCATATACATGAGTGCAATCTAAAACCCAGGTCATCAATATGGCCTGCGATAAGCTTGGTAAGTGTACCGCATAACCTGATTTTACTCAAGAGCTGTGAAGCATGTAAATGCGTGCAATCTGAAACCCAGGTCATAAATACGGCTAGCGATAAGCTTGGTAATTGTACCGCATAACCGTCTTTTTATTCAAGAACAGTGAAGCATGTACATGAGTGCAATCTTAAACCCAGGTTATAAATACAGCCTGCAATAATCTTGGTAAGTGTAGAGTCCATTGCGGAATTAATTCCGAAATTATCGTACGAAATACCTATATGTGTGGTGTAGATCTAATACTTGTACTGCCCAACCATGCTCATTTCAGGCCTATAGGTAAAGTTGGGCGGTGCAGAGACCATTATACTACGAATTTCGAAATTATCGTACAAAATTCCGAATTTTTGGTAAACTATACAATAATTATGGTGCGCCAAAAATGGATCATGTGACTTTGTACCATAGTTATGGTACATATTATGGTACACCATAATGTTACCGACATTCATCCAAAAGGGCCTAACTAACTGTGAACCGAGGGAGTTTGTAAAGAGACAGACCTTCCACAAATCCTGACGAAATCCATCGAAAACGTCAGCTTCAAAAGGCGAAAATGTTTTAAAACAGAACCCTCCGGTCGCCGCATCTCCTCCCTGGGTGGGTGACATGGGGAGGTGGTTGGGGGATCGAAAGAGGAAGGTTCAAAGGTGTGCACAAACCTTGTTTCAGCACTCTACCTCTTAAGGGTGGGACGCTGCGCGCCCCAGAAATCCCCCTTCAAACTTACATTATTGCGTAATGAAAATTACCAGGGTTCGGCCCCCGGAATCAGCGGGTTCTCTATCCTTGGGTGAGGCAGGTAAACAGGTGCAAATTGAAACCCTCCTTTTTTTTTAATTTTTTTGACAGAGTGTAATTATATTAATGTTGTTCTAGGGGGCTACAATAACTGCGATAAAAGCTGACCTCAAAAGAATCAGGGCCCACGTAACCCGCGGTTTTAGTAAACAATTGTGAAGCATCTACATGTGTGCAATCTGAAACCCAGGTCATAAATATGGCCCGGGCCGGTACTTGCGTACAATCTGAAACCAATTGTAAAATATGGCCTGTGATAATTGGTGGCTTCAAAAGAAGCAGGGCCCGCGTGACCCGCGTTTTTAGTTAACATTTGTGAAGCATCTACATGTGTGCAATCTGTAACCCAGGTCATAAATATGGCCTGGGCATGTACTTGCGTACAATCTGAAAAACATGGTAAAATATAGCCTGCAATAAGTGCTGGCTTCAAAAGAAGCAGGGCCCGCATAACCCACATTTTTAGTAAACAATTTTGAAGCATCTACATGCATGCAATCTGAAACCCAGGTCATAAATATGGCCTGCGATAAGCTTGGTAAGTGCNCAATTTTGAAGCATCTACATGCATGCAATCTGAAACCCAGGTCATAAATATGGCCTGCGATAAGCTTGGTAAGTGCAGAGTCCATTGTGGAATGAATTTCGAAATAATTGTACGAAATACTGCAGATCTAATAATGGTACAGAGCCAACAATGTTCATTTCAGGCCTAAAGGTAAACTTGAGCTGTGCTGAGTCCATCACAGTACGAATTTCTATATTATCGTACAAAATACCGAAGTTATGGTTCACTGTACTTTAATTATGGTACGTAAAATAAAGGCCAACTGACTTTGTACGATAGTTATGGTACATATTGTAGTATACTTTTATGGTATTGACATTTATCCAAAAGGGCCTAACTAACTTTAAGTCGGGGAAAGGTCCGAAGACAACAGTCCTCCCTCAAATCCCACCGCAATCGGCCACTAAATATGGCTTCAAGTGCCTAAAAACATAAATGCCCCCTCCCTTCAGGGGTACAGACATTTTTACAAAAGGGCATAATTGAACCAATGGCCGAGGGAAGGTCCAAAGAGACAGCCCTCCCTCAAATCCTGGCGAAATCGACCTAAAACTGCGACTTTCGGCACTGACCAAAGTTTAAAACACACCCCTCTGGTCGCAACATCTCCCTGGATAGCGGTCGGGGGTCGGGGTCGGCTGGTGCATCGAAAGAGGAAGGTTAAAGGTTGTGCACAATTTTTGTTCCAACCCTGTAACCCTTACAGGGGAGGGTCGCTGCGCGCCCCCAAAGTCACCCTTCAAACTTCCATTCTTGATTAATGAGATAACCCAGTCCTCGGCCCGCGGAATCTGCGGGTTCACTTTCCTTGAGTGAATCAGTTAAAGGGGTGCAATTTGAAACCGACCCTTTTTTTTTGACAGAGGGTAATTGCATGAATGTTTTCCTAGGTGGCCCGCATAACCCGCTTTCTTACTCAAGAACGGTGTAGCATGTACANTTGACACAGGGTAATTGCATGAATGTTTTCCTAGGTGGCCCACATAACCCGCTTTCTTACTCAAGAACGGTGTAGCATGTACATGCGTGCAACATCAAAACCCAGGTCATAAATACGGCCAGCAATAAGTTTGGTATGTGTACTGCATAACCTGCATCTTACTCAAGAACGGTGAAGCATTTACATGTGTGCAATCTGAAACCCAGATCATAAATACGGCCTGCGATAAGCTTGGTAAGTGCACCGCATAACCTCCTTTTTACTCAAGAACGATGAAAAATGTACATGAGTGCAATCTGAAACCCAGGTCATAAATACAGCCTACGATAATCTTGGTAAGTTCCATTGCGAAATGAATTCCGAAATTATCGTACGAAATACCTATAAGTGTGTTGTAGATCTAATACTTGTACCGCTCAACCATGTTCATTCCAGACCTATAGGTAAAGTTGGGTGGTGCAGAGACCATCATGCTACGAATTTCGAAATGATCGTACAAAATACAGAAGTTTTGGTACATTGTGCCATAATTATGGTGCGCGAATTATGGATCAAGTGACATTGTACCACACTTATGGTGCATATTATGGTACACCATTATGTTACCAACATTTATTCAAAAGGGCCTAACTAACTGTGAACCGAGGGAGTGTCCAAAGAGACAGCCCTTCCTCAAATCCCATCGAAATCGGATGAAAACTGCGGTTTCCAGAACAGAGCAAAGTTAAAAACACACCCCTCTGGTCCCCACATCTCCTCCCCATTGGGGGGTGGTGCAGGGGAAGAGGGTGTGGGTGGGNTTTAAAAACACACCCCTCTGGTCCCCACATCTCCTCCCCATTGGGGGGTGGTGCAGGGGAAGAGGGTGTGGGTGGGATCGACAGAGGAAGGTTCAAAGGTGTGCACAAACTTTGTTCCAGCATTCTACCTCTTAAGGTGTAGGCACTGCACGCCTGCGAAAACCGCCTTTAAAATATTGGCCAACTGACTTCGTACCATAGTTATGGTACATAGTATGGTACACTCTTACTCTACCGACATTTATTCAAAAGAGCCTAACTAACTGTAAGGTGAGGGAGGGCCTGAAGAGACATCCCTCCTTCAAATCCCATCGAAATCGGCCGAAAACTGCGGTTTCCAGAGCGGAGTAAAAAGTTAAAAACATACCCCTCTGGTCAGCACATCTCATCCCTGGAGAGGGTGGGGGGGTGTGGTGTGTAAGGGATCGACAGAGGAAGGTTCAAAGGTGTGCACAAACTTTGTTTCAGCACTCTACCCCTTGAGGGTGGGGCGCTGCGCGCCCCCAAATTCACCCTTCAAACTTCCGTTCTTGATTAATGAAAATGACCAGGGGTCGGCCCGCGGAATCCGTGGGTTCACTTTTCTTGGGTTAGGCAGGTAAATGGGTGACAATTTGTTTTTATGAAAGAGTATAGTTTTTAGTATATACATGTGGTGTAATATTTTCCTAGGGGGCTGCAATGGTAGTGTTCTCTCCTTGTGTGTGATTACAAAGACAATGTGTAAGTATAGAGCAACCACGAACAACTTTTATGATAGGACAACCACGAACAACTTTTATGATAGGACAACCACGAAAAACTTTTATGATAGGACAACCACGAAAAACTTTTGTGGTAGGACAACCACGAAAAACTTTTATGGTAGGACAACCAGGAAAAACTTTTATGGTAGGACAACCACGAAAAACTTTTATGGTAGGACAACCACGAAAAAATTTTATGGTAGGACAACCACGAAAACTTTTCTGATAGGACAACAACGAAAAAAGTTTTGTGGTAGGACAACCACGAAAAACTTTCATGGTAGGACAACCACAAAAAACTTTTATGATAGGACAACCACGAAAATCTTTTGTGGTAGGACAACCACGAACAACTTTTGTGGTAAGACAACCACGAAAAACTTTTGTGGTAGGACAACCACGAAAAAGTTTTATTATAGGACAACCACGAAAAACGTTTGTGGTAGGACAACCACGAAAAACTTTTGCGGTAGGACAACCACGAAAAACTNCAACAACGAAAAAAGTTTTGTGGTAGGACAACCACGAAAAACTTTTATGGTAGGACAACCACGAAAAACTTTTATGATAGGACAACCACGAAAATCTTTTGTGGTAGGCAACCACGAACAACTTTTGTGGTAAGACAACCACGAAAAACTTGTGTGGTAGGACAACCACGAAAAAGTTTTATGATAGGACAACCACGAAAAACGTTTGTGGTAGGACAACCACGAAAAACTTTTGCGGTAGGACAACCACGAAAAACTTTTGTGGTAGGACAACCACGAACAACTTTTCTGGTAGGACAACCACGAACAACTTTTGTGGTAGGACAACCACGAAAAACCTGATCGGAATTTTTACAAAGACAATGTGTAACGATAGAACAACCACGGACAATATAACTGTAAGACAGGAACCACATCAGTCTACATGCACCCATACTTTAATGAAGGGTGTAAGTGAACAGGAACCACGTCTGACTTCACTCAATTTGTTTTTAAGAATAGAACAGGAACAACTTCTGTCTACATTCTTTGAGGGAGATGGTATTAATCATTTCCCAGCTGGCTACAGCGGCCGCGGTTACTGCTTTGTGTTTCGTCACAAAGATATATTTTTCGGCAATGAATGCCTTTGGTTCTACCTTGGAGAAGACATTGTTTGGCGACTTGCACTCTACGTCGCCTACATTTTACGATTGAGAACAGGCACCACATCTGTCTACATGCACCCATGGCTTAATGAAGGGTGAAGGTGAGCACGAACCCCGTCTGAGTTCACCTTAGGGAGGGCCGAAACTCCTCCCCAGGTGAGCAGGAACCACGTCTGACATCACCTTTTTAAGTGTAGGACAGGAACCATATCTGTCTACATTTGGAGGGCATAAACCATTGCATACCCTCCATGGGTGAGCAGGAACCACGTCTGACTTCACCTAGGTAGGAATTAATTATGTTTGAAATCATTTAATGACCTACCACAGCATCACATGTGCCCGTCCCAAAGCTGGCGTGAGTTCCAACAGGTGACGGCATGGTAACTGGCCTGTAGAGTACAACACGCCAACCTCTGGGTATGAGTCGTCNGCGTGAGTTCCAACAGGTGACGGCATGGTAACTGGCCTGTAGAGTACAACACGCCAACCTCTGGGTATGAGTCGTCTGTAGACGCATCGTGTCCCAACACTGAACTGACTGACCCAAGAAAGAACCACAAAACTTTTCCGGCAATGTGATCCATTAGGGTATGTCTCGTGCGCCGGTATCAAGACCGACACACTTGTATGTTATTTGTATAGCCTTGCGGCTAAAGGGGCTTTCAGATGAGCAGGAACCACGTCTGACTTCAACCTTATTCTTTTGTATATAGAAGTGTACGACAGGAACCACATATGTCTACATTCTTCGAGGGAGGTTGTGTTAATCATTTCCCAGCAGGCCACAACGGCCGTTGTTACTGCTTTGTGTTCCGTCACACAAAACATTTTTTTAGGCATTGAATGCCTTGGGCTTTACCTTGGAGAAGACATTATTTTGCGACTTGCACTCTACGTCGCCTACATTTTACGATTGAGAACAGGCACCACATCTGTCTACATACATCCATGGCTCTCTCCACTCAGGCGGGACACCATGGTGGCGTTGATGTCATCTACATCTTCGTTTCTCGGACAGAGGATCGCCCTCGTGCTTATGACCTGCAATCACAAAACAGCACACACTTTATGTAGCAAATGCAACCACTCTGTTAATGCACAGCAATAGTAGAAACACTTGGACACCATTCAGTACCTCCTCAGTGAGCACTTCATGTCCGAAGACTTGGCTGCAGATGTCACCGTTCTGGGGAAGCACCAACATGTCAGGAAGCTGGACGTATCCTTCGGGCAGGCCGGGGATGGGCGGAAGGTTCCCCTCGCCAATTCTCAGCAGTAACTGCTGGAATTCTTCTTCGCCTTGATTCACCCTCATGTTGGTCCTGAGGCGCAGTTTTTTTAAATACGGCCACAGCGGTGAGTTCTTCAGGTACGCATTAACTTGGTCTGCGCGGCCTCCGCGGCTGACCACAGGTAACACTTGCCGGAAGTCGCCTCCCAGGAGCAACACCTTCCCCCCGAACTTGGTGGTATCGTTGTTGGTAACATCCAGCAAGAGTCTGTCCACACAATGCAGTGCCTCCTTTGGGGCCATTAGCGCCTCGTCCCAAATTATGAGGCTGCAGCTCCTCAACAGCTCGGCTTCTGGCGATTGCGCCGAGATTCCACACACAGAGCCTTGCATAACTGGCACAGGTTGTTTAAATAGGGCGTGTGATGTGCTCCCTCCCGACAGCAGTATAGACGCTATGCCTGTCCAGGTTACGGGGCACACAAATTTGTCTTCTGCCCGTAGGCAATGAATTATACACTTGTACAAGAAGGTCTTCCCCGAGCCTCCAGGACCATCAACGAAAAATGCTTTGCAGTGGGGTTCACCACCACCATCAGCATCAGCCACTGCAGCCATGACCTCTCCGAAGGCAACTGTCTGGTTTTCATTAAGAAGGGAATGCATGCGATCACCTTCGTCGCGTTCAGTTTCGACCTCGTACTGTGGCAAGTCGTGGACACGGCATAAATTTGGGCTGGGTAGGCCGAAATCTGCGAGGGTTTTGTTGAAGAAACCCAGCCTGAACTGTATGTGTATGAGCGCTCTGTTCTCAGAAGCCTCGACATCGTCTGATGTGTCATCCAGTAGAAATTGTTTTAAGTTGTTGAACATAAGCAGTGGGTCTGCTATGTTGCAGTGAATGAGAATGTGGGTGAACAAAATTCTCAAGCGGCCGGGAACGCTCCACCTCGCAGCCTCGTGCATGGTGACCTGGTAGATGTCATCTCTGTCAAGAAGCAGCAGATCGAGACACGCCAATTTGTAGGTAGGGTGAACAGTATGCCGCACTGTGCGGAGGTTCTCGAAGGAGGTGGGACCTCTCACATTGTGCAGAAGCAACCTAAGGCATCGTAGCTCCTCGTTGGCCTGAGGGCTTACTTGGTGGATCCGAGAAATGGTGTTGAATTCACCCTTCTCTCTTGCCTTCCACATGCGTTGCTTCTCGAGCCAACAAAAGTGACTCGGATACTGGGCATACGTGAGCTGTAGTGGACACGGCCTTGCCCCACACCCACCGCCACCACCACCGTGTGCGTGCAACTTGCACTCAGTGTTGTTAAAAAAGAATGATATGAGGTGCGTGTGCTTCTCACGCGCCTTCTCCAATGCGCCAGCTGCATCTTCGTCTGCCATATAGACTGGTTGCCTGTCTTCAAGGTGTATGGCGAGCCTGAACACGATAATGTTTTTGTCTGCCATTTTATAAGATAACAGACACCAGCAAACCTCTGGCGAACTCACGTACCTGCAATCGAGGTAGGACGTTACCTCGTCGTGGACAATGTCTCCGACTTGCAGAACTGCAGACTCTTGTCCTTTATGGATGTACTTGTACAGGTACTTGGTCGCTTGAAGCGAGCTACACACTTCAACATTAGTGTGGCAATGATACTTCAAAAGCAGGTACGGGCTGTAAGGCACGATGTGCCTGTTGTCGTACACCTTGTTGGCGACGGTAGCTGATGCGCCATTGTCCGGTCTTTTATATTGGACGAACCCACGGTAGTGGTGCAGGGTCTCATTCCGGAAAGCCTTCGGGAAGTGGAACCTGCAACCTCCATCCCTGTGGCAGGGTGCATTGGCCCGCACTTGGTATGCTGCATGTGCGTTTTAACCAAAGCATACAGCTCAGGTTCCACCTCTCCGNTGCGTTTTAACCAAAGCATACAGCTCAGGTTCCACCTCTCCGTCTGGGATGTCTGCTCGTACAACAGCATCGACAATGTCTGGCATCGCCAACTTTTCGCCTTTCGACAAAATCAGCAGAATGTGGGCGTGGGGCAGTCCCCGCTTCTGAAATTCTATGGTATAGGTGTAGGCATCCACCTTGCCAAACACCTGCTTTCTGTGGATATCATTCATTAATTAATCGAGTTTACATCTGAATACTCGACAGACAACATCAGGACGATGGCATGCCTGCTGGCGGCCCTCCAGCAACAGCACAATCTCCGGCCACTTCGGATTGCAGGTAAATGTTATGAATAAATCCGGACTGCCAAATTGGCGCATGATAGCTACTGAGTCCTGGTAGTATTGATACATGTGTCTCTGCGACCCATAGAATGAAGATGGCAGGATCACAACCTTGCCCACGCTCACATTAGCAGCGTCAACTGTCCTCTGCACATGCTGTTGAAGATCATGGTATTCCTCGACTCTGAGTTTGGCCTCGTTCTGCCTTATGAATCATATCCTCAAGGTCTCCGCCTTGCAGTAAGCATCCACGACAAACTGCTGGAACAGTTTCCCAGAATGATGCAGGATTGAAAATCCGCGCCTCTGCATAATGCGGTATGCATACCACTGATTGCATGTAATGGTGTTGCGAGTCGCGCTCACAATGAAAGAGTGGCCGAGGCCGCAGGTGTAGCCAGGTTTTCCGTGCGGGAACAGGAGAGGGTAGGTCATGGGGTCTGCCAAGGCATTCAGGTTGCTTATTGCCTGCACCGGCCTATCTTTAGGATAAATCCTAATATCGTACTACAAAGGTGGCACGTCACCAACAAATATCGCTGCTACCTCATTTAGGGCAACAGGAAGGTTGTAAAATTGGGACCCTTGTTCAGGCCCGGCTTGAGAGTCAAGGTGACCTCTCTCAAAGGGCGACGCATCAGCATTGACTCCTCTTCCTCCGCCACCATCACCTGATGCATCGACCGGTGTATCTGTGCCAAAGGTTTGATACTACCAAGAAGATGTTCAAGCCTCTCCAAAATTGCAAGCTGGCAAGGGTTGTGCTGACGCACCCTCGCAGCATTCGCTGCATCCACATCTATGAAGTAAAGCTGGTTATATCGAGGGTCTGATCCCTCTACTGGACGTGCAGCCCCAGAAGTGAGGTGATTCACTTGCCCGTGAATTTGAAATGTGTAGACAGATAGGCGAGGAGACTCAACGAAGCCATCTGCACAGAATGAAGTGAACGACAATGCTGCATTGTAGTTCCTGATTTACTGCCTGTATTCAGCACTCTCATCTGAATCTCCTGTTAGAAGTTCCTGTAGGAAAGCAGGACACTCACAGAGAGTAGGTAGCTCGACCTTACCCCTCATGCAACACAGGGTGAACACGCCATCGCACTTTATGCCTTAACTTGCAAAAAAGAGTGTGCCACAATGCCTACACTCGTTATTCATAAGGCCCATGTCGTGTGCCTCGACAGCAACT
>NQII01001756.1:382137-415665 GCA_002778355.1 Clitarchus hookeri | reverse complement strand
ACAAAGGTGGCACGTCACCAACAAATATCGCTGCTTCCTCATTTAGGGCAACAGGAAGGTTGTAAAATTGGGACCCTTGTTCAGGCCCGGCTTGAGAGTCAAGGTGACCTCTCTCAAAGGGCGAAGCATCAGCATTGACTCCTCTTCCTCCGCCACCATCACCTGATGCATCGACCGGTGTATCTGTGCCAAAGGTTTGATACTACCAAGAAGATGTTCAAGCCTCTCCAAAATTGCAAGCTGGCAAGGGTTGTGCTGGCGCACCCTCGCAGCATTCGCTGCATCCACATCTATGAAGTAAAGCTGGTTATATCGAGGGTCTGATCCCTCTACTGGACGTGCAGCCCCAGAAGTGAGGTGATTCACTTGCCCGTGAATTTGAAATGTGTAGACAGATAGGCGAGGAGACTCAACGAAGCCATCTGCACAGAATGAAGTGAACGACAATGCTGCATTGTAGTTCCTGATTTACTGCCTGTATTCAGCACTCTCATCTGAATCTCCTGTTAGAAGTTCCTGTAGGAAAGCAGGACACTCACAGAGAGTAGGTAGCTCGACCTTACCCCTCATGCAACACAGGGTGAACACGCCATCGCACTTTATGCCTTAACTTGCAAAAAAGAGTGTGCCACAATGCCTACACTCGTTATTCATAAGGCCCATGTCGTGTGCCTCGACAGCAACTNACTTGCAAAAAAGAGTGTGCCACAATGCCTACACTCGTTATTCATAAGGCCCATGTCGTGTGCCTCGACAGCAACTAACCCAACTCTACGGGCAGAATGGTAGTGCCGTGAGTTGTAGGTTCTTGGTCTCTCCCTCGTAAGAGCCACCTGTTCGTCCTGGAGGATGAGCACAGGTGCGTATTCCTCTTCGTAAAAGGGCCCCAACAAACCCTTGACTGTTTCCTCATCCAACAGGATTGACTCTGTTAGGATGCTTGTCTCAGAAGGCACACCAACAGGTGGTATAGGACCACGTGAATGTCCTGCAACGGGGGCTACACCCGAGCGTGTTTTTAGCCTTACCCTTGTTTGCACAACAGGTGGATCAGGAGCGTGGGAAGGCCCTGCCACTTGGCTGTCGTGAAATACTGTAGGGCGCCATTTATCACGCCTTGTTTGCACAACAGGTGGATCAGGTGCGTGGGAAGGACCTGCCACTTGGCTGTCATGAAATACTGTTGGAGTGCGCTCTCCACGGACTGGTGTTGATGTCCTCACAGGTTGTGACACCTGAGATATATCAGACTGAGAACCACCGGACACACTGCATGATTGCTGAGACAACTGTTCTCTTTTCGCACGCTTTCTGAGGCGCATCTTTTCATCTTGTGACCTTGATGTCGGACTTTTCCACTTCTTAAATTTTGGCATCGTAACACGAATGTCCAAACTACAAAACACAAATTACACTGTTCACAAATACAATTACATAGAGTCAATGCTCACTGAAGCAGGGGTTTTCACCTGCGATGGCATGGACTTAGATTCACCCGACACACTGTCTGATGGTTCTGAACACTTTTCTGTCACCTGTGGATGTTCCATTGTCACTTGCAATTGTACACACTAAGATGCAACTGACGCACTGTCTGATGTTTGAGAATGCCTTGCTCTTGATAAACGCTTGCTGTTGCGCTTCTTTTCGTTTTCAGTCCTGGTGGCAGGACTTAACCACTTCTTAAGTTTATGCATCGCTATGCGATTGTCCAAGCAACACCCCCAATAGCCACACAATTCCAAAGTTCACAAACACAGTTTTCAGCGGTCACACCCATCTATGCCCCATCTGTAATAAAAAGAAACCCATCGGTAACACATGACACACAGCAAACAGACCACATTTATGTGACACAGCCAAGCTTAGAGGGNCAGCAAACAGACCACATTTATGTGACACAGCCGAGCTTAGAGGGTGCGCGCAACCACAGACGCACCCTCCACACATCTGACACTTCTCGTATACATGGACGTAGGCCAGCACCACAGCCACGCCCATGCTAAAGGCTCGTACCGAACCTCGGAGGGTGGCTGCCCACCATCCACTCATCTGACACTTCTCGTACACATGGACATAGGCCAGAACCACAGCCACGACAATGCAAAAGGCCCGTATCGAACCTCGGAGGGTGGCCTCCACCTAAGAAACACCCTCCGTGCGTAACATCCAGCCGAGACTGTTAGGAGCCCATCACCAAAGCTACCCCTATGTGTAAGGCTCCATTGGAACCTTGGAGGGTGACCACCACCACGGGCACACCCTCCGGTACGTCTGTATACAGCTGAGCAACCATTACCACAGGCACACCCTTTTGTTAGGTTTCCACCGGAACCACGCAGGGTGACCACCACCATGGGTACACCCTCCACAAAGCACGACCGTATACAGCACGTAGCTATTGATGTGTTTGATATGTACGCCTGCATATCAAACACACCCCCTCTGCATTTATCCGAACTTGGGACCGGCAACATCACATATGTGACCAAATGTGATGCAGGCTGCATTACAAACGTCCCAATGAGGCGTGGGAGAGCCGTGGTTGCAATTTGGCCCCAAACCACCGGGCACAATATTACACGTGATCTCGGTCACGTTCTGTATCAGGCGAGGCTAAAAAGTAGCCCAGACACATAACTTGTCTCAATGAGCCACAAAACATGTCTAAATGATACACGCGATCTCCGTCACGTTCTATATCATCTCTGCTTCAATTTGGGTTCAAGGCCCGGTAAACATAATTCCGCTCCCCCCTCCAACTTACCCAGCGGCCGATGGAGGGTCCAAAGACAACAGCTCTCCATCAAATCCCATCGAAATCGGCCGAAAACTGTAGCTCCAAGGCCCGAAAACAAAATTCCTCTCCTCCCCCGGGGGTACCGACATTTTCCCAAAGGGCATAACTGACCCAGTGGCCGAGGGAAGGTCCAAAGAGACAACCCGCCCTCAAATCATGGCGAAATCGGACGAAAAATGCGACTTCCAGCCTTAACCCAAGTTCAAAAACACCCCTCCATTGTCCGGGGAACTCCCCCCTTGGGGGGGGGAGTGAAGGGATTTTGGAGGGGGGGTTCGAAAGAGGAAGGATAAGCGGATTGCAAAAATTTTGTTTCACCCTTCTACCCCTTAAGGGAGGGGCGCTGCGCGCCTTCAAGAATACCCCTCAAACTTCCGTACTTGATTAATGGTATAGACTAGCGAAACTGCTCGGCTTCACCCGGGAACAATGGAGTTTTACAGTGATAAACTAATAAATAAATTGGGAAAAGACANAGCGAAACTGCTCGGCTTCACCCGGGAACAATGGAGTTTTACAGTGATAAACTAATAAATAAATTGGGAAAAGACATTTCATTTATGTGAAATCATAATTATAAAATTATATTATGTTGGCCTAGAGGTTTAACTGATTAAGGCAACCCAAAAGGAAGGAAATATATTTTTTATCCGATAGCCAAGACGTAGGGTATTGTTTTGGAGTGTATCTGTGTAACAATCGCATAGATACCACATTTCCGCTTTCGATGTATGAAAATAAAAACGTGAGTTTCTTCAAGTTGTAGCGTTAGAAATAAGTGTACTTAGGTACTACTTTTTGCGGTTGGCTGAGGGATCTTAATCGATTACCAAAGTTAAGCAACGTTCCCAGTGGCACACATTTAGATGGGTGACCTTTTAGTGGCATAACATCTGAGCGCTTGCGGGCTTCGGAGGGCACGTTAAATATTCTGTCCCAGTTGTTATCGATTGATAGCAGTCGTTAAGCCATTTCAGAGGTCCTTGGGTGGCCTGATGAACTTGACACCAGAGGGGAAATATATTTCCTTTACGTTCCCAGCCGTTGAAGAATTACATTTTGTTGTTATTCCACAAGAACCGTACATATTTCCGGTATAAAAAGTATCCTATGTCCTATTCCAGGACTTAAAGTACCTACATACCAAATTTTCATCAAAATCCGTTCAGCCGTTATGAAGCTGAGTTCGGTTACGTTCCCAGCCATTACAGAATTACGTTTTGTTGTTATTCCACACGAACAGGACAATTTTCCGGGATAAAAAGTATCCTATGTCCTATTCAAGGACCTAAAGTACCTACATATCGAATTTCATCACACTTCATTTAGCCGTTATGGAGCTGAGTGCTAATAAACAAATACACACACAGACTTTCGCATTTATAATATTAAGTAGGAATGCATATTATAGAAATGCAAATCACTGGTAGCACTTGATATTAAACAAAATGTTTTGACAAACTGACTAAAAAGGTACTCATATTTTGTACTGACTATTATATTGAGGTTGTTCCTACTCACATTTGCAATCATTTCGAATTCATGACAATATAGTGTTAAATACATGTTAAAAAAATAATGTGTCCATGCTTTTCCCAGGAATTAAACACATAACATCCAGTTCTGTAGTCTGGCACACAACCTACTATGAAAAAAAAAAATACATGTTAGCGATAGATGTGTTGATGTTGTACCTTTCAAACTTTAATGTTTGAAGTGGTCAGTCGAATGTATGCAGTGTACATAGCACATTGTTCAATAGTACACATTGTGGTCGAAGCAGGGATAACAGCGTGCCATACCCAGCGGTGAGCGAGGAAAGTAGGAGGTGAACTAGGGTAAGAGCGACCAGTCCTCGCATTATTTGACATCAACTATACATATATTTGTAAGTTATCCCCAGAGTTCAACATATCTAACAAGAAGGTATAAGTAAATTTTCTGCACTTATTTGCATTTTTTGGTTACCAGATTTCAATATATCTGGCAGATTCTATTTGTAAATTATCGTCTTACTATCATCTATATGCATTTGTGTAGTTATCCTCCAGAGTTCAACACATCTAGCAGGCATCTATATGTAAATTCTTGGCATTATACTTTATTGGCCTATACATTTTTGTAGGCATTCTCCAGATGTACACACATCTGGCAGGAACCAATCAGAAGTTTTTTTAATACTGTATACATGTTAGTTATCTCCTAAATTCAACACATCTGGCAGGAATCTATATGTATATTCTCGGTATACTAACATACCCAATACATTTGTTATACTCCAAAAGTTAAACTGATCTGACAGGAATAAATCTATATATTCTATGGAAATACTACAATACTCTATATTTGTGTGTAGTTTTCCGGAGGAGTTCATCAGAAATGTCTGTAACCTATCGGTAAACTATCTGAATACCATGTCAATTTTTTGTTAACCTCAGATTCAAATATATATAGCAGAAATCGATCAGTTAATTCTCAGCATATCATAATATATATTTGTTTATTTATGTTCAGGAATTCAACAGACTTGTTGGGAATATTTTAGTTATTACTTGGCAGCCAACATTATTTTTTAGTTATCAGCTATTACTGACAGAATCAATGAAAAAATTATCGGCATACCAATCATACTTGCATAAAATCTATCAGTAACATCATGGTATATTATATGCATATGTGGGTTATCCTCAGATCAACACTTCTGGTACTAATCTATGAGAAATGTTTTCGTGTACTAAAATATGATATACAGTTATGTATATATAATCTAAAATAAACCTATCTAGCAGAATGTATTTATAAGTTCCCAGCTAATATTACAACGGTATGTATTTATTTCCGTAGTCATCCTCAAGATTTCAACTGTCTCATTGGGAATCTATAAGAAAATTCTGAGCATACTGTAAACATTTTTGGTAGATTCTCAATGTTTAACAATTCTGGCAGAAATCTATCAGATAATGTATGACATTGTAATATACTATATATATTTATGTAGTTTTCCTCTAAGATATACACATATAGCCGGAATATGTCAGAAAATTATCAGCTTACTCTATATATTTTATAATTATGCTCAGAGTTCAACACATCTGGCAGTAATCTATTTGTTAATTATCTGGAAAGACTACGGGAATCTATCAGCAAATTATCCTCATGCAATATATAGTTTTGTTTTATCAGAACTCAAACATCTTGCATAAATCTATGACAAAATTCTTGACTTAATTACATATTTTGTACATTTGTGTAGTTTCTCTCTGCTATAAACTGTCCTGAAAGAAATCATTCTAGTACATTCACAGCTTTGTATATAGATTTACGTGTTACCTACAGGTCAATTTTTGGCAGTATTCTTTCTGTAATTTCTCACTGTTCTNACACATAACTTGTCTCAATGAGCCACAAAACATGTCTAAATGATACACGCGATCTCCGTCACGTTCTATATCATCTCTGCTTCAATTTGGGTTCAAGGCCCGGTAAACATAATTCCGCTCCCCCCTCCAACTTACCCAGCGGCCGATGGAGGGTCCAAAGACAACAGCTCTCCATCAAATCCCATCGAAATCGGCCGAAAACTGTAGCTCCAAGGCCCGAAAACAAAATTCCTCCCCTCCCCCGGGGGTACCGACATTTTCCCAAAGGGCATAACTGACCCAGTGGCCGAGGGAAGGTCCAAAGAGACAACCCGCCCTCAAATCATGGCGAAATCGGACGAAAAATGCGACTTCCAGCCTTAACCCAAGTTCAAAAACACCCCTCCATTGTCCGGGGAACTCCCCCCTTGGGGGGGGGAGTGAAGGGATTTTGGAGGGGGGGTTCGAAAGAGGAAGGATAAGCGGATTGCAAAAATTTTGTTTCAGCCTTCTACCCCTTAAGGGAGGGGCGCTGCGCGCCTTCAAGAACACCCCTCAAACTTCTGTACTTGATTAATGGTATAGACTAGCGAAACTGCTCGGCTTCACCCGGGAACAATGGAGTTTTACAGTGATAAACTAATAAATAAATTGGGAAAAGACAATTCATTTATGTGAAATCATAATTATAAAATTATATTATGTTGGCCTAGAGGTTTAACTGATTAAGGCAACCCAAAAGGAAGGAAATATATTTTTTATCCGATATCCAAGACGTAGGGTATTGTTTTGGAGTGTATCTGTGTAACAATCGCATAGATACCACATTTCCGCTTTCGATGTATGAAAATAAAAACGTGAGTTTCTTCAAGTTGTAGCGTTAGAAATAAGTGTACTTAGGTACTACTTTTTGCGGTTGGCTGAGGGATCTTAATCGATTACCAAAGTTAAGCAACGTTCCCAGTGGCACACATTTAGATGGGTGACCTTTTAGTGGCATAACATCTGAGCGCTTGCGGGCTTCGGAGGGCACGTTAAATATTCTGTCCCGGTTGTTATCGATTGATAGCAGTCGTTAAGCCATTTCAGAGGTCCTTGGGTGGCCTGATGAACTTGACACCAGAGGGGAAATATATTTCCTTTACGTTCCCAGCCGTTGAAGAATTACATTTTGTTGTTATTCCACAAGAACCGTACATATTTCCGGTATAAAAAGTATCCTATGTCCTATTCCAGGACTTAAAGTACCTACATACCAAATTTTCATCAAAATCCGTTCAGCCGTTATGAAGCTGAGTTCGGTTACGTTCCCAGCCATTACAGAATTACGTTTTGTTGTTATTCCACACGAACCGGACAATTTTCCGGGATAAAAAGTATCCTATGTCCTATTCAAGGACCTAAAGTGCCTACATATCGAATTTCATCACAATTCATTTAGCCGTTATGGAGCTGAGTGCTAATAAACAAATACACACACAGACTTTCGCATTTATAATATTAAGTAGGAATGCATATTATAGAAATGCAAATCACTGGTAGCACTTGATATTAAACAAAATGTTTTGACAAACTGACTAAAAAGGTACTCATATTTTGTACTGACTATTATATTGAGGTTGTTCCTACTCACATTTGCAATCATTTCGAATTCATGACAATATAGTGTTAAATACATGTTGTTAAAAAAATAATGTGTCCATGCTTTTCCCAGGAATTAAACACATAACATCCAGTTCTGTAGTCTGGCACACAACCTACTATGCAAAAAAAAAAAATACATGTTAGCGATAGATGTGTTGATGTTGTAACTTTCAAACTTTAATGTTTGAAGTGGTCAGTCGAATGTATGCAGTGTACATAGCACATTGTTCAATAGTACACATTGTGGTCGAAGCAGGGATAACAGCGTGCCATACCCAGCGGTGAGCGAGGAAAGTAGGAGGTGAACTAGGGTAAGAGCGACCAGTCCTCGCATTATTTGACATCAACTATACATATATTTGTAAGTTATCCCCAGAGTTCAACATATCTAACAAGAAGGTATAAGTAAATTTTCTGCACTTATTTGCATTTTTTGGTTACCAGATTTCAATATATCTGGCAGATTCTATTTGTAAATTATCGTCTTACTATCATCTATATGCATTTGTGTAGTTATCCTCCAGAGTTCAACACATCTAGCAGGCATCTATATGTAAATTCTTGGCATTATACTTTATTGGCCTATACATTTTTGTAGGCATTCTCCAGATGTACACACATCTGGCAGGAACCAATCAGAAGTTTTTTTAATACTGTATACATGTTAGTTATCTCCTAAATTCAACACATCTGGCAGGAATCTATATGTATATTCTCGGTATACTAACATACCCAATACATTTGTTATACTCCAAAAGTTAAACTGATCTGACAGGAATAAATCTATATATTCTATGGAAATACTACAATACTCTATATTTGTGTGTAGTTTTCCGGAGGAGTTCATCAGAAATGTCTGTAACCTATCGGTAAACTATCTGAATACCATGTCAATTTTTTGTTAACCTCAGATTCAAATATATATAGCAGAAATCGATCAGCTAATTCTCAGCATATCATAATATATATTATATATTTGTTTATTTATGTTCAGGAATTCAACAGACTTGTTGGGAATATTTTAGTTATTACTTGGCAGCCAACATTATTTTTTAGTTATCAGCTATTACTGACAGAATCTATGAAAAAATTATCGGCATACCAATCATACTTGCATAAAATCTATCAGTAACATCATGGTATATTATATGCATATGTGGGTTATCCTCAGATCAACACTTCTGGTACTAATCTATGAGAAATGTTTTCGTGTACTAAAATATGATATACAGTTATGTAGATATAATCTAAAATAAACCTATCTAGCAGAATGTATTTATAAGTTCCCAGCTAATATTACAATGGTATGTAGTTATTTCCGTAGTCATCCTCAAGATTTCAACTGTCTCATTGGGAATCTATAAGAAAATTCTGAGCATACTGTAAACNTTATTTCCGTAGTCATCCTCAAGATTTCAACTGTCTCATTGGGAATCTATAAGAAAATTCTGAGCATACTGTAAACATTTTTGGTAGATTCTCAATGTTTAACAATTCTGGCAGAAATCTATCAGATAATGTATGACATTGTAACATACTATATATATTTATGTAGTTTTCCTCTAAGATATACACATATAGCCGGAATATGTCAGAAAATTATCAGCTTACTCTATATATTTTATAATTATGCTCAGAGTTCAACACATCTGGCAGTAATCTATTTGTTAATTATCTGGAAAGACTACGGGAATCTATCAGCAAATTATCCTCATNTTCAACACATCTGGCAGTAATCTATTTGTTAATTATCTGGAAAGACTACGGGAATCTATCAGCAAATTATCCTCATACAATATATAGTTTTGTTTTATCAGAACTCAAACATCTTGCATAAATCTATGACAAAATTCTTGACTTAATTACATATTTTGTACATTTGTGTAGTTTCTCTCTGCTATAAACTGTCCTGAAAGAAATCATTCTAGTACATTCACGGCTTTGTATATAGATTTACGTGTTACCTACAGGTCAATTTTTGGCAGTATTCTTTCTGTAATTTCTCACTGTTCTATGGCACCATATGCATATGTGGAGTTATAACAGAGAGTTCAAAAAACCTAGTCGCAATTTTTCTGTAAATATTTGGCATAGTATATAAATTAAAAAGTTTTCCTGAAATTATAATATCTGGCAAGAATCTATTACAGAACTATTGGCATTATATCTTTATTTATACAGGTGTAAAGTCATCGAACTACCCATATGAAACAGTTTTATTTGTATCAGATCTGGCTGTCTTGACCAGTTCTGTTTATTTCTGGGCCAGATATGGCTATGAATGGGTCAGATTTAGCTGCATGTCGACCATATATGATTATACCTGGGCCAGATCTGGGCATGTTTCAGAGTGTTGAATACCCAATTTTTAATTGACCTTAAAGGAAAAAGTATTTAATTCTAAACTATTTGTTCGGCGTTATGTACAAAACACCAACAAAATTAATGACACAGTTACATTGGCACCATTGGCTGACTGAATTTACTTTGAAAATTGTGATTGCAAAATCTGATTCATATGTACGAAAATATAGTTCAAACAGCCATAATCCGATGTAGTGTTGTAACGTACTTTTATTTACCTCATTTTTTTAAAAAACATATNAGCTGCATGTCGACCATATATGATTATACCTGGGCCAGATCTGGGCATGTTTCAGAGTGTTGAATACCCAATTTTTTATTGACCTTAAAGGAAAAAGTATTTAATTCTAAACTATTTGTTTGGCGTTATGTACAAACCACCAACAAAATTAATGACACAGTTACATTGGCACCATTGGCTGACTGAATTTACTTTGAAAATTGTGATTGCAAAATCTGATTCATATGTACGAAATTATAGTTCAAACAGCCATAATCCGATGTAGTGTTGTAACGTACTTTTATTTACCTCATTTTTTTAAAAAACATATCCTACTAATATTATAAATGAAAAAGTCTATGTGTGTGTGTATGTTTGTTACCACTCAGCTCCATAACGGCTGAACGGATTTTGATGAAAATTTGGTATGTAAGCACTTTATGTCCTAAGATAGGACATAGGATACTTTTTATCCCGGAAAATGGCACGCTTCCTGTGGAATAACAACAAAATCTAATTCTGCAACGGCTGGGAATGTGACTGAAATATTTTTTGTCTAGAGTTTATCAGGCCGCCCAAGGACCTCTGAAATGGCTTAACGACTGCTATCAATCGATAACAACCGGGGCCGAATATTTAACGTGCCCTCCGAAGCCCGCAAGCGCTCAGATGTTATGCCACTAAAAGGTCACCCATCCAAATGTGTGCCGCTGGGAACGTTGCTTAACTTTGGTGATCGATTAAGATCCCTCAGCCAAGCGCAAAAAGTAGTACCTAGGTACACTTATTTCTAACGCTACAACTTGATGAAACTCACGTTTTGATTTTCATACATCGAAATGGGAAATGTGGTAACTACGCGATAGTTGCACAATTACACTCCAAAAACTATAACCTACTTCTTGGCTATCGGGTAAAAAATATTTTTTTCCCTTTGGGTTTCTGTAATCAGTAAAAAAAACCAAGGCCAACATAGTATTGTATAATATTATAATTCTGTTTTCACATAAATTAATTGTCTTTTCCCAATTTATTTATTGCTGTATCACTGTAATACTCAATTGTACCTGGGTGAGGCCGAACCTGTTCGCTAGTAGTTATTATAATGCAATGTGCTTTTATAACTTTTTTAAATTTCGGCAATGATTGTTGTTTGTTCGTTTGTTACTACANGCTTTTATAACTTTTTTAAATTTCGGCAATGATTGTTGTTTGTTCGTTTGTTACTACAAAGAGTATTGAACATTCCTCGTGCTGCACAGATTATTGATTCTTATTTGGATACTAATTTAATAACAGTAGAAAATAAAAAATAATCAAATATTTTTCCGGACACTTTGGGATGTTGGACTGCCTCTTATGAAACAAAAACAGTACACACTGAGCAATTTGGCCCCGCGCCATTTAATATTTGTTAATTTAATTTAATTGGTTCATTGTGGAAAATTTATTGTTTAATTAAATGTGAATTAGATAATTCTGTAGTTATAATCAATGAAGATGATGTGAAAAACTTTAGTGAAGGTGAAAATGAGATTTCGTTTTCATTTATATGAGTAGACAAAAAATGTCAAGGAAAGCTGTTAGCAAAGTCTAGTAAGCATTTTTTTTATTTTGGTTTTACTCTCTTAAAACCACTGATTTTATTACTTTTCCATGTGGTAATTCTTAGGTTTAGTGTCTTTTCTGAAAACCTTTGGGTAAAATACCAGACAATGGTAAATTTCAGTATTATTAATTACACAATTACTACGAATTGCATTGGGGCAACACGGTTCACAGTACATGGTACCNTTTTACAACCTGATACGAGCAGTCCCCATCCCTCCAACATAGTTCCATCCTACAAATGTCCCTCTCTGCTTCTCTTTCGAAAAACTAGAAGCCAACCATTATATTTCTTGAAATCTTTGCTCTCGAACTTTTCTTCATGTTCATGAGGAAAGGTAGACAGCACTCCATAATGATGTTACATGCTGCACGCATGCCTCCAGAAGTTCTTGTATATATATGTATATGGAGGGGGTGTTTTAGTGTGTAGTCAGGATCTAAAAATACTATTCANCTCCAGAAGTTCTTGTATATATATGTATATGGAGGGGGTGTTTTAGTGTGTAGTCAGGATCTAAAAATACTATTCAAGTTGCCTTGTATGGGATGTTCATCTGAATAATTAAAAATAACCACGGTAATTTGTGTGGTGGACAGTTTTTTTTTAGCAAACTTCATGTGCACCTCGTCAGTGTTGCTTATTAACTTAAACGTTTAGTTTTCATATAGATATAGCGTGGTTAATTTTAAAAGTATCTATCAAATTTTATCTACTGAAAAATAGCGATGTCTTAATTTATAAGAACATTTTCATCTTTCATGCATCATATCATTTACTTTTAATAAATACACTGGAGAGCCAAAAAAACAGGTATAGGCTTGCGTATGCAAATAACAGAGGAATGGAATCAATTAAAGTAACTCGATGGGATCGGCAGAGCCTATGTAAGACAACAAGCGCCTTTGCAAAGTTAATAGATCGGTTACTGCTGCTACAATGGCAGATTATCAAGATTTAAGTGAGTTTGAACGTAGTGTTATAGTCAGCGCACGAGAGATGGGAGATAGCATCTCCGAGGTAGCGATAACATTTGGATGTTCGCGTACGACCATTTCACGAGTGTACCGTGAATATCGGGAATCCGGTAAAACATCACATCTTTGACATCGCTGCGGCCGGAAAAAGATCGTGAAAGAACGTGACAAACTACGACTGACGAGAATAATTAAACGTGACAGACGTGCAACCCTTTCTCAAATTGGTGCAGATTGGATTTGTGGACTGCCCTGCAGGATTCATGGTGTGAATTGCCTCCTGCATACCTTCAGATGGTTGTGCGATGACAGTAAAATAATGTGGGTACACCGGAAGCTTCCAGTCAAAAAAGGCACGAGGTTTCCCTTCAAGAAAAAAGAAAAACAGAAGTGTCTTACACCTAAATATCCTAAAGAAACACCGGTTAGGTACAACATAATACTTATTATTATACACAATTATTTAAAAAAATTGTGTTTTTGTGTGTGCGCGCATGTGCACAAAAGAGGGAGAAAAAAAGGGCATGGGAAATGGTGCATTCATGTGAGCGTGTATACACACTCACAAACACACAGAGAAGAGTTGAAGCCTTACTGTTGGTGTTGGATATGTATGTATTTCTTACCCCGGNCACTCACAAACACACAGAGAAGAGTTGAAGCCTTACTGTTGGTGTTGGATATGTATGTATTTCTTACCCCGGTTGTTTTATAGTTCAGCCATGAGTAGTTACAAAAGGACAATTGAAAGGCAGGGGTGTAGGGCGGGGGACACAGGGACACACGGTGGCCATCTTGGATGATGTCATGAGTCAAAACCTCCTGCTCTTGCATTCCTTCCCGACAGTGGTCATTTTGTCAGCCAGTACCACTCATCCTGCTCAGTCATTCCTTTCCGATGGCATCCATCTCGATCCCTACTTCATGATCTTGCATTCCAAGCTAGGGTATCCCTGTCATGATGCCCTGCCTGGTCCCTACTTCATGCTCTTGCATTCCAAGGGAGGGGGTTGTCTCCGAGTCTTCACAAATCCCTGCCACGATGCCCCGAATGGTCCCTGCGAGGGAGGTTGTCTCCAAGCCTTCCCAGATCCCTGTCACAATGCCCCGACTGGTCCCTACTTCATGCTCTTGCACTTCGAATGAGGGGGTTAGAATGTCGCCGCACACACTGATAAAGGAGCCTAACATGCAATGCAAGGCTCTCGAAAGGGAGCCCGCCCTCTTACCAGTCCCTTCCACGATGCCCCTGTCTTTGGGGGGGGTGGATTATAGAGGGGAGGATTATAGGGGGGAGGATTATACTGTCACTCCGGTGGGAGGAAGGAGGCCTGACACTTGAGATGGTGTGGCAGTACTATGCTACATTAGCCGAGTCTGGTCCAGCACTGACTTCCATAAAGGGTGTGTGATGAGTCTCTTATAGACTCTCAACACCCATGGCGACCCAAGGCTTCTTGTGCCACCCCTGTTTAAACAAATTGAGCACCATAGCCCGTTCCCTATGGGATACCAGCTTCCTCGTGGCTGAATAGGGGTATCTGCTGTGATGGCTTGGGCCGATATTCAGTACCCATGCCCGACCACTTGGCGGGGTGTTGGACCTCTTGTCATTCAGGCCGTTGGGGCCCAAGACAGGAATTTCCTGGTGAAGAAATTCTATGTATGGTAAAGGACAAGTGTTTGATGTCAGCGGGAAGGTAGCCTTGTGGGCGGCGTGGCGAGCACGGCTCTAGGTGACGAAAAACGTCTGATAAATCCGGATCATGGTGACGGACCCACAAATTTTCAGAGAGACTCCGCGTCTCCCTGCCCGTGGGTGGCAGCCCTGGCTGTTGGGCATGAGTAAACCCACTAGTGCCACGGAAAATAAGAGGTAGCACGGGATGATCCGGTGGCCCATCCAGAGGTTTTCTTTGGTGTACGGATCACTAAAGGTTGGACTCGTGCTGGCAGTGGTTGACTCCGGAGGCTGGAGTAGGTCTGGAGAGATTCCCCCTCTTGAGGAGAGGCCGAGCTGTGAGCAGGAATCTGCTCTGGTAGCGTCCTGTGAAGACGTTAGGGGCATCGGATTGTGCTCTGGCCAGATCACATGCTTGGTTACTGAGTACGAGGGTCTCAGGCCTTGTGGTAGGGCGGGATTGGTGCGATCTTGTGAATCAGGGTGGGGCACTGGTCCTGGTCAACTCAGTTGAGCACCAGACCTGTCTGCGTTGAGAGGGCGTGATCCCTCTTCCCCGCCGATTGGGTGGCCAGGGCGCGGCAGGACCTAATGGCTAAGAGCGCCATGTTAAAATACAAAAGTATGGCGCAAGCCATATAAACAAGTAAATTGTCTGGGGGGCTCCTTACTTCACATACACACCACTTACCTACACCTCCCAGCATTGCCCTCGCACTTACCATCCACATGGCATGACCATGTGGATGGCTCCCTGCATCGCTCACATACGTCCGCACACAAACTATGAATGATGATGTAACCCAACTAACAATCCAATATAAGCAAAAAACTATCATACCACCTGAAAAAGGTTTATTAATATTATTATTCAATATCACAGCTGCCTTACAACCCTCTTTCCTCAAGGTCTCCAACACTTGTGTACATACTCATCTTCCCTGTCCAACCAAGACCTGATAAAGTATATAAAACTGTACTACACAACAACAACAGGATAAAATGTAATATAATATGCATAGTGTGAGTAACAAAATAAGAATATGAAGAAGAGCAGCAGGACACATTTATAAACTATAGCTTTCTCGGAAGCGAGTGGTAACATGAGAGGAATAATATACATATTGACAGACGACCACACGAAGCTTAGCTGGATAGCTGTCGGGAGAGCAACCGAATACATTAATATACAGCAGCTTTCTCGGGCAGTGCCCGGCAACATGAGTGAAAAAAGTGTTACATGAGAGAAAATACATATCAAACAGACGACGAAACGAGAACGTATTAGAAGAACGACTACCGGTCCCACACCTGCCATGAACGAATTACAGGACACGCGACGACCTAGAAAACTTTTTAGCGGCTATGCTTTCCCACGCTCGCCCAGGCGAAGCTTTTACCGAGAAAGTCACCGACTCAGTTCTGTGTGAGTGCTGGCCATATGGAAAGCAAGAAAATATAAAACTTACAGAATGAAAGTAGGAATAATAATAACGTACACAATTCAAAGTCTAAAAATAAAGTTTATTTTCTCTTTAAAAAAATACATTCAATTACAGTACATACAATCACATACACAACTCTTGCAGAAAAATTACACATCAGTAAGTGCAGATCTGAGGATCCAACTATCATGGAGAGGATGAAAGCCAGCTCACCAAACGAATAGTCTATCTCCTCGTCGATGTAACACCATCTCAACCAAATAGTCGTCGGGAAACTTCGTAACCATAATCTCTTGTTCGTAAAATTCTCCCTTCAGCTTTTCACCATTCAGATCGACGAGTTCATAGGTCCTTGGTTTGTAATGACGAATCTTGTCAACACATTAAACCTCAGCCGACCTATTCGGTGTGTAAGAATTCGCAAATGTCGACTTGAGACGTGAAATACGGACATAGTCACCAATCATTGCTTTAACCTTGCGTCGGTCCAATCTCTTCTAATTTTCAAACACAGTCGCCAGCAAAGAATCGTCCTTAATGTCCAACGGGCGCATGTGGATGGTCCGGTACACTCGTCCATTGTAGTCGGAAATCAGGCGATGTAATATATCCAGCCAAATGTAACTACCCCGTGACGAAAATTCACGCCACATTACATTCTTCAGTGTGCGGTTAAATCGTTCCATGATGGAGGCTTTCTTATCACCATATGTATTGTAGTGATTAATTTTATTTACATCCATTAGTGAATGGGAGGCCGTATTGTAAAATTCTCTGCCAAGATCTGTCTGCATATTTTTAGGCGGCCCCTTAACTTGTAAAACGGTTTTCATAGCGTTAGCAACATATTCACCACTTTTCCGGTGAATGAGGACAGCCCAAGCATATTTGCTGAATGAATATATTACAGTAAGCATGTATATATAGCCGTTATTAACAGAAGCATATGGAATCATTTCAACCAGGTCAGTTTGATACAAATCACGAAGTCCAAAGACGAGTACTCTTCGCCTACTGTAATTGTGCCATGCAGGCCGGTGAAGCTCAGTGGCGATCTGTGCACGTGACATCAGTATATGTATCCACCTTCACGCAATTCATCCACGATATTCACTTTCTTATTCATGTGTGATTAATTGCGTGCCTGTTGAGATGCGATTAGCAGTCGCAGACGTGATACAAGCTCATTCACATCGTCCCAGANCACATTCACATCGTCCCAGAACACATACTCGAGCTGACTGTCCCCATCAAGATTCGAAGCCAGTCCCGAGCCACTTGCTTTGTCGACGTCCGGAAACAGCCCGGCAACAATGTCAAATTTNCATCAAGATTCGAAGCCAGTCCCGAGCCACTTGCTTTGTCGACGTCCGGAAACAGCCCGGCAACAATGTCAAATTTTGGTTGTGTCTCATCCTTATATGTGTTGCGGTCGATCATTGTCAGTAAAATGTGCACTTGTGAGGCTAAGTAATATCTTGTACTGCCGAAGCGCCTCTCGCATGAACTCTCCAGGATACGATTTAAACAACAACTCGTAGAGGCCTGGAGACGCCCGCATTGCTTCATTGTCAATCTGTATAAAATCATTTGGTAGAAAAATGATTTGNACTCGTAGAGGCCTGGAGACGCCCGCATTGCTTCATTGTCAATCTGTATAAAATCATTTGGTAGAAAAATGATTTGTTTCTTCCCGAAGTACCATTTCTTATTCTGTTTATAAACACCGTACCATCAGTAAACCTCGTCGTGTGTTCGAAGAGAGGTAATTACGAACGGTGGTTGTTCGTAATTGAGATCCGTCCTTTTTCCATTTCCATGTAACTAAACACAAATCATCATCCTCAACAGTATCCCCTCCTCTGGAAGTATCTTGAGTTGGAGGTCCAGTTCAGTCTTCATTTCGACATGGGGAACAGNACTCGTAGAGGCCTGGAGACGCCCGCATTGCTTCATTGTCAATCTGTATAAAATCATTTGGTAGAAAAATGATTTGCTTCTTCCCGAAGTACCATTTCTTATTCTGTTTATAAACACCGTACCATCAGTAAACCTCGTCGTGTGTTCGAAGAGAGGTAATTACGAACGGTGGTTGTTCGTAATTGAGATCCGTCCTTTTTCCATTTCCATGTAACTAAACACAAATCATCATCGTCAACAGTATCCCCTCCTCTGGAAGTATCTTGAGTTGGAGGTCCAGTTCAGTCTTCATTTCGACATGGGGAACAGNGTCAACAGTATCCCCTCCTCTGGAAGTATCTTGAGTTGGAGGTCCAGTTCAGTCTTCATTTCGACATGGGGAACAGTTTGCCTCTGCAAACTATCCAGCCGAGATGTGAGGTGACGGAAGGCCTCTTCCAATACAGCATCACGCTCCATGCGCACATGCTTGGCCAGTAGGTATTTATTACGCACACTTGCAATTACACAGTGTAAATCCTCGATGGTAGCTGCCATTGTACTAATAATATAAATGAAATACTCATAATATATATATATNTTACACAGTGTAAATCCTCGATGGTAGCTGCCATTGTACTAATAATATAAATGAAATACTCATAATATATATATATTAGACAATGGCTCTATTTGCAATCAGATTGACAATCTTATCTTCAAACGTGGTGATATGCTGGANATATATATATATTAGACAATGGCTCTATTTGCAATCAGATTGACAATCTTATCTTCAAACGTGGTGATATGCTGGATGACTGCATTACGCACATGCTGACAATGTTTCCATTTTTCATTGTCCGCATGCAAGTCAATTAAATTATGAACAATCCTGTGTCGTATAAGTTCTTCAATATCTGGGAGTCTCATACTCAAAGTGAGGTCACGGCTATCTAGCTCCTCGGTTATGAGTAAGAAGTCTATTAGACATTCCTTTTAATATAGAGCTGAGTTTCGTTTCCATGCCACTTACACTTTCTAGCTGTGTACTTAATGCCTTCAGCGTGCCCGCACCTCCGCTCGATACATTACAGTGCTTGACTAGTTTAGCAGAAAGGTCGGCAAAAACCTTAACAACGACCTGTCCGAGCTTCATCTCCATAGCAGTGAGCTTGTCTTCCAAAGCAGACAGCTTGCCTGCACCCTCGTTCGCGACAATAAGGTGATCCTTCAACGTAGCTGCCAGGGCAGTAAGAACTCTGTTGTCAATTCGTTCACCCAAGTCAAGGAGCTTTGCCTCCACGTCTGTAAGCTTGCTTCCCATCATGTTCCGAACATCGTCAGTCAAAGTCTGAATTTGTGTATTCATCGTAGTGGACATTGTACCGACAGCATCGAGGTTCGATTCCAGCTTCTTACTTATTGAGGCTAGCACGATGTCACTCGCAGTCTTAGCATTAAGGTGTCCGTCTGATTTTGCAGCTATACCGGCAAGAACTCTGACATCAACTTGCTCCCCCACATCAACAATTTTCTGCTCCATAGCTGAAATATTGCCTCCTAAAGTGTTTAGTTTCTGTACATCTTCAGTTAATTTGCGAATCTGAGCTTCCATCTTGGTAGACAGCGCATTCATGTTGCCGAACAGGCGTCCTTCCACACCTTCAAGCGCATCGCCGGAAGCAAAATCAGTCAGTTGAGACACACACTNGTCTTAGCATTAAGGTGTCCGTCTGATTTTGCAGCTATACCGGCAAGAACTCTGACATCAACTTGCTCCCCCACATAAACAATTTTCTGCTCCATAGCTGAAATATTGCCTCCTAAAGTGTTTAGTTTCTGTACATCTTCAGTTAATTTGCGAATCTGAGCTTCCATCTTGGTAGACAGCGCATTCGTGTTGCCGAACAGGCGTCCTTCCACACCTTCAAGCGCATCGCCGGAAGCAAAATCAGTCAGTTGAGACACACACTCGATTAATGTACCAAGCCACAAATCCATGTTAGTAGTCAATATATTAGTATCGAAGAGACGACATTCCATAGTGGCGAGCTTCCAACCCAAAGCAGATAGTTTGTGATCGTCTTCAGTCAATGGGCGTAATTCATTTGTCATGACTGTATGAACTCTGCTGGCTATTCGCTCGCCCATGCGGCTCAGTGTCGTCTCTAAAGCAGCGATCCGACTCATACCAGACAATAGTGCGCGAAGATGTGTCTCACTGCTAGCCTGAAGTTCCGCCACTGGTTACAACCCTTCCAAAGTAACGCTGCGGACAAAGGATACATTAACCGCTTCCCCATCATGTTTTGCCCCTCCGAGATTCTTAGCACGTTTCCCTCCGAAACTGCATTTTCCATCACTAGTAGATGTAATATAGCTGTCCATCGCACGCTTCAGGCCACTATGACAAACTTGGTTACTGCATAACTCATTGTTAACTGATGCTTGATATGAACTGATCGAAACCCCTGTGGTACCTTCCCTTATGAGGTGGAAAATCCTTTTCTATCACAAGGAAACTGTGAGGTTCGCACAACATGAACACATGTCTTTAAATCGGTCGAATGTAATATCTGTATTAAAATGATCGGAGTAGCCATGACATAAATTCAGGTCATCCATGCGAAATAGAATGAGGAAATTAGCATTGTCATGCAGAAGATTCTTAGGCATATGTGAATGAGTTTGACATAGGTAAATCGAATCCACTGCCACATGTCGTCCCATGCTGAAATACTGCTGCATTGTCGACTGTTTCTTACATGCTACATCGTCGAAACACAGAGTTTGGCGAAGCACCATTTGGTTGCACGATGTCTTCATTGTCACTAAAAGGAAAACATCAAAGTCCATACACAGCCTGTAGTATTTGCATTAGTCATAGGTACTTTGGCTGTTGTAGTGATTTTGAGTATGGATAAATGTTCTCGAACCAAAGACCGTTGGGTTCCTCCAAAAGGCTGAGAAGCACACAAGTATTTCCACAGTTTTTCGGTCCTGCTATGATACCCCGCACGAGGCAGAGCAACAGCCTGGGGAAGCGATTACGCCTGGGAGTCGGGCGAAAGAAACAATCTTAAGGTCCCTGCCCAACAGACCACTCACTAACAGAGACATACAAAAGATTGTACACAAATTAAAAATAGTCACTTTACATGGCGCGTTCATGCGTGTTCGCTTACCTCACCATGCAAAGCGAGTCGAGTGTGGTATAGTAAACGCAGATACTAGCCCCAAGCCGGGAACTCATTGAACTGCATATAAAAAGCATGGCAATACAGTTGAATACTTTGACAGTTATGGCAACTTAAGGGCCCTGCCAGAACTGAAAACTTTTTTCAGAGGGGCGTGATTATACTACAACCACGAGGCAGAGCAACAGCCTCGAGAATGGAACTGTGGGCACCTTTTTCCTGCCCTTCCTTTCAAAATAGATATATACTTAACGGGGACCCACAAGGTGTAAGAATCAGTCATTTTTGTAACCCTGGTCATGTCGGACAATAGCTCANTCAACCTGGCCGGTGTGTGGTCCATTGCGGTGATATATTTTCAAACTTTCTTCTCAGTACTGAACGTAGATGACCGCAATTTTATGTTTTGTTATGTCAAGGGAGGCGGTAAGAGAGGGGAGGTATGTATACCCACAGGTTCTATGAGATTGAAGATATAGATGAGTACCTTAAGCGTGAGCTCAGGCAGGATGTGAAGTTGGTGTTGAGTGGAAATGCAAATACATTACACAGCGAGATTTATTGTACTGCACAGATAGACTTCACGCAAAGCGATACACTTGCCGCCATGCTAGGTTTTAAGAACGTAAAATATGAAGCGAATGAAACACACGAATCTACCTTGCCGGTAAACATCTTCCCATTTATCTTTATAAGAATAAACTATAATTTGGTAAGTGGATCGTACCTCAACGGTAAGCCCAGTTAGACACTACGCGAATTTTCCGCGATGGTGCCACGAGGCTTTAAGCTGGTGAACGTACCGAAGACGCCCATTTACGTTCTAGTTGTGACAGAGAATGTACAGCAAGTTGTAGTCTCTATAGTAGACCAAGACAATCGTTTGATTTATTTCCGAGGTGAGGAATTAACAGTGCGCTTACATTTAAGGAAAGATGGGACTGAAATTTAAGCATATGCATACAAAATCAAGAAGCTTACCAAGCCAAACAGAAAGTCAGTACGAGTCGAGCACACAGAGCGCTAACATCTGAAAACATTCGTTTCCTTATAAGTTTGGGTCTGTCGATCAACAGCAAGTATGGACATGGAAATATTAAACGTAGAAGAGCCGATGGGGTTCGAAGACTCAATCACCAAGGCGGAAATTCACACATACACACCCTATCTGCCAGGTCCGTATGTACCTTCGTCCGTGGTTCGGATCCCGGTACAAAACTAAGATATATACACCATCCTATGTAATTCATATTTGAGGTTCCAAGGAACACTAATAGGCAGGCAACGCCCTGCCAGTGACCACAAAAATAATTCGAAACGGTATACTAGACATGATAAGTAGAATTGCGTATGAAGTGAACGGATGTGTAGTGGATGCCACAAGGGATGTCGGAGTCACAGCCACCATTAAGAACTATCTCTCATTGAAGCATGGGGATCGAAGAGGACTTTACTGTCCCACCTATGCTAATGGTAAATTTGAAGTATGTATTCCGCCAGCCATGCTGTTAGGGTTTGCTGACGACTACAAGAATGTAATTATTTATTCAAGCAGGAGCGTGTGAAATTTTTGAAATATGTGGAGAAAGGCAGGAACGTCGATATTGCGTTTCGTACAAGGAGTTTAAAGACGTACCCGAGTGTACCATGCTCCATGAGCATAAATTGGAATGTTAAAACTAGTTTTACGAGCTAAAAACCGCGCTATATAATAGTCGCGTTTCAGACAGGCAAACAGAATGCCATCAATACGGACTGTTCGAAATTTGATCATGTTACCCATATGGAGATTTAAACATTCATTATACAAACAGCATGTATATGGTACTGTATCAAATGTACGCCGATTTTAAGAGATCCTTCTATATACAAACGCAGTCACCGATGCTGGAACCGAACGCGTTCATAAACACAGCTCCCCTACTAGTGTTTGACGTTAGTTAACAGGACGATCGAATAAAGTCAGGCATAATAGACTGTAGGATCGAAATGACTTCCTCGGAGAATTTCCCAGCTTTCACTGAAGCCTACGCTTTAATAATTCACGACAGAATAGTCATGTACAATGTACGTGACAAAGTAGTTAAAATACTAACGTAATTCACAACTATAGTTCATTCATTGTCCGACTGTCATAATGTTCGTGAATGTTCAGGGATATGTGTCACAGCTTGGTTTCATTATTAAATGTATATGTATAGCATATATTGACGGGCGTATAGCAACCAGTACATTTCAACTCTCATTTCCATGGCTGGCGCTCGACAGGAATAGTAAGATAACAAATATATGGCTGGAAAAATACTATCACTGTCTCAAATGGAGCGAGGGTGATTTAGAATACAATAAAGTGCGTGATGTACTTACCTCAATGTTAAACGAGGATGGTGTCGTCTTCGTTGCGGGTCCGGAGCAGAAGAGGGGGTTAAGCGTCTCTTGCTCCGCGAAAGTAAATCTCTGTGATCTACAGAAAAGGTATGGCTGTCCTTCATTTANAGGGGGTTAAGCGTCTCTTGCTCCGCGAAAGTAAATCTCTGTGATCTACAGAAAAGGTATGGCTGTCCTTCATTTAGAAAGTTGAAGGTGCGGTACGTGAAACAAATCGAACATGAGTGTAATGCATGCAGACTAGACAGGTCATGGTCATGNGAAAGTTGAAGGTGCGGTACGTGAAACAAATCGAACATGAGTGTAATGCATGCAGACTAGACAGGTCATGGTCATGCTTGAATGCACTGTTGTTAAGGATGTGGGTTATGACCCATCATGGTGGGGGGCAATTTCCTCGAACAGCAGCTATTATAAATGCAGACCTGCGAGGAGGGAAACCACTTTACTATACATTATCTTCATGGACGGGCTTATTGCGAAGCTGAACGGTTANGCAGACCTGCGAGGAGGGAAACCACTTTACTATACATTATCTTCATGGACGGGCTTATTGCGAAGCTGAACGGTTATGCTCAGTATAGGGCATTGTCGGACCTCGAGGTCAGGAAGCTGTACATTGCATCGGATTTCCGGAAGGCGGAGACAACTTATGGCTAGTATATAACATGTTTGCTAAATGCAGAAATTCGCGTATGACTGCTTTCCCGATAAGATCAACTTATCACCGAGGACCACATGATCAAGCTTAACGCCACTACAATACAGATTATCTATGCTGGCATGAGGCCTATTGGCAACTGTAAGACGATGCACGTTCTCAAGTTTTCATAATGTGGAAGAATGACTCTCTCTCTCTCTCTCTCTCTTACTGCAGTAGCACTTCAAACATGTACAGAGCATTTAACACGCTTGACATGACNACTCTCTCTCTCTCTCTCTCTCTTACTGCAGTAGCACTTCAAACATGTACAGAGCATTTAACACGCTTGACATGACCAAGTACGGTGCTGATGTGACGACCGGCTACCGTCGCATTCACATCAAACCTCCCGGACTGCCTGCACAAGTGGAAAGTTGTAAGGGACTCGAACACTGGGTGTGTCAAAGCGAAGAGGATTGTCTTCTCCTATACTCGATACTATGCAGTATTGTTTCATGTGCTGTATATTACCTGAGGCCCAACACGACGCTGCCTTGCACCATCAGCGCTATGATAGCACATGCAAGCGAAGATAATATATGTAAGGTATGGTTTAACTCGACAATTGCTTATGAACTATGTCGAGCTAACAGCAGTGATGTAATTAACCTCTGGGCCGAGTCCTGTACAGTTGAGCAGCTTACAGCCTGCATGAAGAGAGGAATGTTTACATGGAAGACAATGTGTTCGCCATTAACATGTGAAGTATACTTGACAACATTATAAGAAGAGGTAAGTGTTACATCCAGCCTGCAGTCGACAGCAGTGTATCATTCAGTAGACAACGAATTTTGCCACAGTTGCCATGTGCAATACGTTTGACATATGTGACTGCGTACCGTTTCTACCGGAAAATGTGAACTTGTACGCGAGATACCTAATCGGGTATGGGAGTGTGGTGTTTAAACCAGAGCATGGACACGAGCAAGTGCAGGTATGTGATGGTGAAAATCATATCTGGGGATATCACGACATGTGGGATAATTTCCACAGTGAGATTCTACCCTGCTACAAGTACGATCGATGTGCCATTGCTAATCTTCGACCAAACTGCCAGATACCTGCAAATGAACATATTCTCGCATTATGTGTTGAATTTGAAGATATTACCGAACTGCATCATGAGAACAGGAAAGTTAACTTTACCCTGCACGATGTAGATACTTGCTCAACCTACCGACGGGCTGAAGAGTGTACAGGTCACATACATACTAGCATGCTGGAAGACTGTGGAAGCAAATGGATTCTACCCTGCTCAGCCAAGGTATGTTGCATATATAATTGAAAAAAACCTACAAGTACACCATGAATGCTGAAGCTGCCGACCAAGGTATGTGGGGCATAAAAGTGAAAAATATTACATGTACATTATGAATAATGAAGCTCCAGACAGCACGATGGCCGAGGGAGAACAAACTAGTCACAGCAAGTGCAAGTGTTGGCAGGTTATTTGTGACCTTATTGTATGCATTCTACTGCTATAGACCGAAGCTGTGGAGTAGTGGTGGTGGTGGTGACATCATGTAAGTGGAGAGAGCTATATAAGCCATGTGTATCCAGCCAGTCGACCTCAGTGTTCTAACAATGATGAGCATGCCATTTGGTTCAGAGGCTACCTACAGCAGTGTTACACCTGATAACAGCAGTGTTACATATGATGTCGGTGATGTGGCAGAACTGAGAACTTACAGTGAAGATTGCAATGGTGTTGTGCATTGGCTGCTAGCCCACAATCCTGCAGCATACAAACACTGTCTGCATATGATCGATTGCGATGTGCTGGGGAGATGTGTTGTTCAAAATATGAGAACAAACACTCCCTTGCCATGTGGGCCGGACGAAGTGGTACGCACACCATGTCACATGATGCAATACGTTTACACCTCCCCGACTACAAGTCCCCAGATTCTCCAGTTCTCGACAATGCTGCTGCTGCTGTCACCACCACCATCACCACCAACATCGACATCACCGACGACAACGATGACAGCCAGCTGCCAGCCATGACCATCCCAAGATGCAAGAGAGCTGCGAAGACGGTTCCTACAGCCAACCCGACTGAAGAGAAACCGAAATGGAGAGCACCACCCACCGCCCGCAGACATAAGAAGCAGCCTACCGCCACCACCTGCCAGCACTGCAGCAGGTCATCATCGCCAATGCCTGCGTCCAACCTGCCTGACATGAAAACTTTATCAGTTGTGGACAGGAAGGTGTTACTTTGCAACTTTTCACCTCGCTTCCAGACAACATCTAGAAAGAAAAAGAAAAAAAAATTTTTTTTTTATATTTTGAATTGCTTATTGCTTAACACAATTATTTNTTAATGCCTATATATATATATATATATATATATATATATATATATCTTCTCAATATGTATGTATTATTTATCTGTTGGTGGTGGTTGTGGGGAGTGAGATGTCAAAAACATACCTGAAACTCTCGTACCAGTATAGTGAAGGTACCACAATCATACATTACACATGGACTTTTTTATTTGTCTTTATTATTACAATAGTGTAGTAACATTATTTCCCCTTCATTTATATACATATATATGTAGATGGAGGGAGTGAAGTGCAAGTAACTTGGAATAATAACATGATATAAGTCTGCTGGAATTAAGAGTAAATCCAACCCACAAAAATTACAACTACATTGGCGGACATAGTCTGTAAAAAATAGGTAGTGTGAACGACATACACGACTGTGTGTGTATATGTAGAGGGAGAGATTGACGTACAAGTAACATGAAGAGTATTAAGTTGTAAGAATGCTGGGTTATGTGAGAGAGAATTATATGCTGGAGGTGGCCCCTGTCGATGGTGAATAAGAAGGGGGAGCGCGACATACATATTTTTATTCTGACATACATTCCCGGTCGATGTGCTTGTAGGAGGGGGGGAGTGTCATTCCTACCTCCCACTAACCCAGACAATCTCACAGTGCATAAACCTCCTGCAGATCTGTAGTTGGTTACTTGAGATCTGCCAGCCACGTGTGTGCATCGCTTATTTTTGCCTACACTCAAGCACGCTGCCTTTACAAACTTATCTCAACACTAGCTGAACTTCGCATTCATCACTTGTGGCAAGTGTATAAGCTCTTCGCTGCTGGGTGGTGAGTATACTTAACTAATCTATCAAACAGTTGTCATGCTCCCGTTGTCAGCAAAAGAGAGAGTGAGAGTGGGTGGGAACTCGATTGTCCACAGTGCCAGGCAGGCGGGTTGGCGGGAGGGAGGGCAGTAGGCAGTGGTGAATGACCATTTCATAGCTCTAGTACAAACCTCTCTCTCTCTCTCCCTCTTCATGGTGTGGCAGGTAAGCCCGGACCCATGCTCCCCCGCTCATGAGAAGTAATGTCGTGGCGAAGGCTCGCCCTCGCTCTGCCGGTCACCTCCGTTGTGCTACACACAACACCTCTCTCCACGGCCAAATGTTTACTGGACAGCTCGTTCCTACCTCCCTCCCCACCAAGATCCTTGCCAGCGGATCTGTAAGCCCCTCACTTACACATTCATTTAGAGTCTTACTTTTTTTTATTTGTTATTGTCAGCATGATATAATATTATTATTCATTGTGCATTTCTAGTTTGTTGTTTACACACTTGAGACAGAACACTAACATAATCCAGCTCCACCATGTTCTGAGACATCGAGGCGGGAATACTACTGTTTCTCCTTCATATAAAATATTGTTCATGCGAATTATGTGTTTTTTTACGTTCTCTTTACAACTAATCGATCGATATGTTCCCCGCTCTGTTTGTGCATGCATGCATCCCGAGTTGCAGTGAGATGGAGGTCCTGGGAACATACTCTGAGCACACCTCTTTTGTTTATTCACTCTATACTTAATGCATGGGGTAACAGAAAAAATTAGTTTAGGTTTGTTGTAATACATATATTACAACAAACCTATGTATACATTTTTTTCGAACTAGCTTAGGATTAAACTTATTTCCCATAGGATCACCCCTGGCGACAACGTCCGACGTCTAGCATATCTTTGTGAGTTCTATCGTGACACATGCCATTCAGTCGAGGCAATCGCTTACACGTCGAACAAGATGGAGTCTGATAGTTCTTCTCCCTTTCCAGCTTTCCCTTCTTTCGCATCAACTTCTTCTTCTTCCACACGGTCATTGCCTATTGCACCTATGATACATCGACCTGCATTACAGTGTGGTTTCTGCGACCGGATGTTTAATTATCGTCGGAATGGTTACCATCATGAACGCAACTGTTCCCTCAATCCATTCAGGGAGCCGGCACAACACATGTGCGATAGGTGTGGGAAGTCATTTGACTGCACCGACAAACTTAACGACCATTGTATAGTATGTACAGGACTGATCAGACAGGCCGCAGCGTCCCACTGCTCTTACTGTAATGTGGGCTTCGGCCATTCTGTGATGCTTATCGTCATGAACGTAGTTGTTGGGCGAATCCCGATGCTGGTACATTGGCATTCAGGAACTGTGGAAGAGAATTTACCAGGACAGATAAACTGCATGCACACAGTGCTAAATGTAATGGAACTACCACAGCCTCCCGGTCGACGAAAAGGCCACATATGGCTAGCGCTCAGCCAGGCCCATCACATCTCATACCAACTCGCAGTATTGCTGCCAAGGGCCGCTCTTGCTGTAGGACTGTTGTCATCGGTGCCAGCGAGTGTAATACCAATGGGTTTGTAGAGGCGTAGATCGCATTTTGGGGCGTTATGAAGACATTCGTAGCTGAAAATACCTCGATTGTGACCATAGATATTTGCAGTCACCTCGAGCAGATGAAGCACAATATCATTGGCCAGCTGGAGCAGGAGATCGAGGACCTAGGGGTGGTTAACTTTCATATTTTCCTCGAGTGCACATATGGCAAGCCGGAGCCGCACGACGACGAGACAGACCACCGCATTTTCAAGACAAAGAACGTGCCCCTCTTCAATGTCGGTGACATTGAAGAAGCTGTGTCGGCTGCCATTGCCAAGCTGTGTCAGGAGGAGGACGAATACATGGGGAAGGGAAGTGGCTGGACCCTGACCTCCGTGAAAAGGCATCAGCTGTGTGTCAACAAGCTCGACCTGCTGAGAGTTTCCTCCTACATCGCCCTTCCTGCGGTAATTAAACACGGACCAGAAGTGCTTTAAATGGGCGATCCTGGCATGTTATGTTGAGGGTTGGAATCCTGAGCGCGGCAACCAGCGTTACATCGACCTGGAGATGCGCTTCGACTTTAGTAAACTATAGTTCCCTACCCTTCTATGGCAAATATATACATTTGAGAGGTCCTATGCGGGGGTTAGTGTCGGAGTGTCAATGTCTACACACTCGNTCTATGGCAAATATATACATTTGAGAGGTCCTATGCTGGGGTTAGTGTCGGAGTGTCAATGTCTACACACTCGACGTGAATACAAATATAGTGCCAATATGTGTGACAAATGAAGAACTGGCACAGCACTTCGACCTTCTGCTACTGTCAACANCAATACAAATATAGTGCCAATATGTGTGACAAATGAAGAACTGGCACAGCACTTCGACCTTCTGCTACTGTCAACAGCAGAGAACCAGAACTCCCATTATTGCTTCATTGGCGATTTCTCTGGTCTGGTACGCTTCCAGGTGATGTCACTTGATGGTTATGTTAATATCTGTAAACACTGTCTCAAGGACTAAGATAATAAACAATGTGTGATGGGGCTGACAGGTGCTGAGATTTTTGACTGAGCACAGAGGGACTGTAATGAACACACAGCAGTCTGTGCTGACATACCACAGCCAGAGAAGAACAGCAAGCCTCCTGTGCTCAAGTTCCAGAATTACCAGAATGGGGATAAGGTACCTACAGTCGTGTATGCGGACTAAGGGGTAATGCTGGTGCCAGTCCGGAGTGTCAGCCGAGCCTGGACACCTCCTGCACCTAAAGGTAACAGAATCATGAGCTATACAGCTACAGCATATACGTCAAGGTGGATAACGACATAATACCAGGCTCGAAGACGGCCAGCCTACCCACAGATGTAATATGTTACACCAGGGAAGAAGCATCGAGGCGGTTCATGGACGAAGTCGTGAGGATACATATAGTCAGTCCGTACCTATGCATACTCTAACATCTAATGAATGGACTGGCTATACACTGGCCACCATCTGCTGCTTCTTTTCCAGTCCCTTCCCCAAGAAGAAAATTTAAAACTACTTTAAACCCAACTTAGCCAAATGGCCATCCGAGGCGGTGTCATTANTCCCTTCCCCAAGAAGAAAATTTAAAACTACTTTAAACCCAACTTAGCCAAATGGCCATCCGAGGCGGTGTCATTATACAGAAGAGATATTAAATAAATTTCACACAAAGAATTAATGGGGTTTGGAAATAGAAACTAGAAGAAGAAATTATTAAATACATGTTACGTTATAGAGTTAAAAACGGTGCCTCTGACTCAACCCTTACCACCACAANCAAGAAGAAATTATTAAATACATGTTACGTTATAGAGTTAAAAACGGTGCCTCTGACTCAACCCTTACCACCACAACCCTGCCGCCCATAGAAGACAGAGGTCTTGGTACGCGATTGGTTCTTGTACTTTGTGTTGTGGCGTTTCTGTGTTCGTGTGTGTTTTGTATGTTGTTTATATCGTTAGTTTTATTGTCTATGTGTGTGTTATCTGAGTAGAGTGTGTGAGTGAGCCCTCTCTTCTACCTGGCGTCCCCCCCNACAGGCCGCCCGACACCAAACTATTGCTATTGTAGTGTATGTTGTGAATATCAGATTAAATTTCGCGATTAGTTATTTATTTAATTTTCAATTTAGACTGTATATTTTCGGCACTGTTTTTAGATTTTGAGATTTTATTTAAATTTTGAATTTTGGAAATTATTAAATTTTTTTGTATATATTAAACCACTGGCAAGTGAACTTCTACGTGTTACATTTCGGGAATTTGGAGTTTGTAGGTTAACAAATGTTTTGGAATTCTACTTGGGCTTGGGAATCTATGAGGTCCCACACTCTTGATCTTTTGAGTGACGGGAAGGCGGCAGTTCGTCTGGACGCCCGTNGATTAAATTTCGCGATTAGTTATTTATTTAATTTTCAATTTAAACTGTATATTTTCGGCACTGTTTTTAAATTTTGAGATTTTATTTAAATTTTGAATTTTGGAAATTATTAATTTTTTTTGTATATATTAAACCACTGGCAAGTGAACTTCTACGTGTTACATTTCGGGAATTTGGAGTTTGTAGGTTAACAAATGTTTTGGAATTCTACTTGAGCTTGGGAATCTATGAGGTCCCACACTCTTGATCTTTTGAGTGACGGGAAGGCGGCAGTTCGTCTGGACGCCCGTNAGCTTGGGAATCTATGAGGTCCCACACTCTTGATCTTTTGAGTGACGGGAAGGCGGCAGTTCGTCTGGACGCCCGTGAATTTTGTTGAAATTGTTTTTATTAATTCTCAGTCCCCTCTCTTTTCAGAGAGTGGCGAGCACTAGTTCGATATATGACTACTGATTTTGTTCTAATACTGTTAGGTTACGCTCGCCGATGTCCCCCGGCCAACCGGCACACCCACAGTCCGTCCGGTCCCTGGACAGTCCGCAGGTGCCCACCGGCGGGCGGGACAACGCCAAAACACTTCCGTCATCGCCGCACCTGACCCAACCACACGCTGGAGACCGCCCGGCTCCCGGACGAATTCCTAGAGCCGTCCAGCCAGCGCAGCAACGCCAGATACAACCTGACAGACTAATCTCGGATTCTTCCCTACACTCATCTTCCGGTCCAGCCCGGCAGCCATCCAGGACAATTACCCCTTCAGAACTGCCTGACCTTTCCTTCCGGTGAATGTAGGGAATGGAGTTGTACTCCACACTGGCGCCCAGTCCGCGGAGAACCACGTGGAGGTCGCCGCCCAGCCCCCCAGGCCCTCATTTCTTTTATTTTTCCTTTTTACTTTTTTNCCGCGGAGAACCACGTGGAGGTCGCCGCCCAGCCCCCCAGGCCCTCATTTCTTTTATTTTTCCTTTTTACTTTTTTCGGTTTATTTTATATTTTTAACAATTTTTAACAAAACAAATATAAACTATATATAAAGACAGAACAAAANCTTTTTTCGGTTTATTTTATATTTTTAACAATTTTTAACAAAACAAATATAAACTATATATAAAGACAGAACAAAACAAAACAAACAAAACAGACACAAAACACAAAACACAATCAGAATATTCAAAATAAGATAAAACAGGATAAACACTATGAACAAATGCAAATGAGTTTTATGGCCATTTTATTAATGTAATGTAACAACACAAACAAGCACAACAGACAAACAATAAACAAGCAAATACAGAAGACAATCAAAATATTCAAAATGAGATNAACAACACAAACAAGCACAACAGACAAACAATAAACAAGCAAATACAGAAGACAATCAAAATATTCAAAATGAGATAAAACGAACTATGCTAAATTGAGCAAGCCATCACTATGAACAGATACAACTGAATTTTCTAATTATCCCCCCAGCACTCTCCAACCTTCAGCGCCTCTTATTTCCCACTACTGTTGTTGAATACTTAAGAAGAAATAAGTTATTAAATTTTGACTATCCTGCCATTCCATTTTCCATTTTCGTATGTCATTTCGACCCTACCATATGTCCTGATGTAGTGCCTATAAATCTGAAACCAGTCTATTGGTCCTACTCCTCTTTGTTCCCCTGATTCCTCTAGGTACTGTTTAAGTATCTCCGGTTCTACTGGTATATTTTCCCTTGCTAGAATTCTTTTCATAAAATATTCACACTGGGGAAAGCAGATCCTTTCCCCTCCTTCTATAGTTTTTCTTACTAGTAGCTGTGTTGTTGTGACTAACATTTCCGTATTTTCTAATTTACCAAACATTAATCTCTGCTCGAATTCATTGAACACTAATTTCAGGTCACATGTATGCGCCTCCGGCTGGAGAACACCAAACCGATCCTGATTTCTTATAGTATTTCTTTTTACTTTGGATGGTTTATTTTCCCGTTTTTAGCACTATCTTGTTCGTCCCCCTCTATCACTTCTTCCTCTTCATCCTCTGTCACCATCTGTGTAGAGGTATCCCTTACTTTAATCAAAATTGTAGCTGCTTTTTTCATTTCTTGTTGGGTTTGTACTACTTCTACTGTGTGAGTTTCATCCATCTGCACCTGTTCGTGTGCCCCCCCCCCCCC
>NQII01001756.1:293218-372893 GCA_002778355.1 Clitarchus hookeri | reverse complement strand
CCAGTATGTCTGCCATCGTTAAATACCTTTGCGTTTAACACAATCATTTTTCTCTCAAAGTTTTTTGTTATACCATGACATGTAAGACTCAGCAAAGCTATTCCTGAACAAGAATCAGACCAAATATCAGTGGTAAACGCCAATTTTTCAATACTGAATTAATTAGGGTTTTATTTATCTTTGACTTTGCCGTAGAAATTCTCACATATAAAAGAAGAAAAATGTTTTCGGCTTTTTATATTATACGACGAACAAAGATGGTTCAATAGTCTGACAAATCCAACACTTTCGACAAAACTAAANAGTCTGACAAATCCAACGCTTTCGACAAAACTAAAGGGTAAGTCCTCTAAAGCAATCATTTCACTTATGAAATTATTGATGTATTATTATGAAAAAAAGTTTGTCATCAGTGCGTCACTCAGAAATGTGTTTTCAACCAATAAAATATGGAAATACACTGTACATTTTGTGTAAAGTTTAAATTTTAAATTCTTATTTAATGTCATAAAAATGTTATACATGGAGAAGTATAATTATTTACTTATTAAAGTAATTTGAAGAATTAATTTTATTTCATGTATGTTGTTTTTTATTGTCATAATAATTATGTTATTTAAAAAGTAAATTAACTGCTCAGGCAATTGTCTGATTTATTAAGTTTTGCAAAAGTTTATAAATCTCTCCAGTTTACTGTATTTGTAATATATTTAGAAGTCCCTAGTTTCGGAGCAGTTGTTGATCCATTGTTATAGCAACTAAGTGACGAGATGAGTAATTATTGCCTCTAGCACTCTAGTGATAGGTTAATTTCTGAAGGTATTTTAAATTAAGCTTTTTGAATGTGATTTTAGATGTCTTGGTTTCCGATGGCAGTGTGCTGACCCAAATGGTTTTAGACTAAAGTAATTTTAAGTTAACTTTAAGCTAATGTCCAGAGTTCCCACCTGAAAACAGGCCATCTCGATGCAGACGAAGACGCGTCAGCCAAAATAGTGAGAAGCTGGCCTGTATCGGTAGCTGCTCGCATTGTTTTTAAAGGTTTATTAATTTGAACTACCACAGTGTACTTTTAAGTGCTGGAACTGTAACTGCACTGTAAGCCCAAGAGCCCAAGTAATGGAATACCTCAAGAAGATGTCCTGTAGCATTCAGAGGAAAGCTCCTGCCTACGATCAGTTCAATTTTAAATTGCCAGCCCTAAAATTAATGAAGGCTACCATTCACGAGAGGGGCTAGTGTTGCCAAGGCCACTAACTGAGTTTTGTTTGAAAACTGAGTCCACATATTATTTCAGAAATAATTGATAATTCTTATTTGCAAGTATTGTTGACAAGAATATTAATTAAATTACACTTTGCCTGTAAAGTCTCTGATGAGTTATGCTTCCAATAGAAAGTATATATTTTCTAGTGCTATTCCTGTCTATAGTAAATGAGTTTTGTAGTTTTGTGAGTGTTACTTTGTCTCCTTACATATTATTTACTATTACTAAAAACTCACATCGCATGTAAAACTTATCTACATTTCACATTCTTTACTACATCACTTTACATAACATTTTGGCACCAGCAACATTTTGCAAATTATGCGCGGATAAGATTATCTACTCATATTTAACTGCTTTATACATCACAATATGTTACATTCAGAGTAATAATATTGATGAACNTTACTATTACTAAAAACTCACATCGCATGTAAAACTTATCTACATTTCACATTCTTTACTACATCACTTTACATAAAATTTTGGCACCAGCAACATTTTGCAAATTATGCGCGCATAAGATTATCTACTCATATTTAACTGCTTTATACATCACAATATGTTACATTCAGAGTAATAATATTGATGAACNCATAAGATTATCTACTCATATTTAACTGCTTTATACATCACAATATGTTACATTCAGAGTAATAATATTGATGAACAATTAAAATAGCAGCTTGAATAAACTGAAATTATTTTCATTAAGTTGTTATATTAGGCTACTATTTTATATGCAATAGCATTATTCACCACAAAAAAGATATTCGAGGGCAGTAAGGTTGTGGTTCAACTATTTGCTTTTAATCGTTTCCTATTTTAAACATTATGTTAATTAGGGCCTATAATTGATACCAAAGGTATTAATTTCTTTTAAGAATAATGTTACTTCATGCTCGAAATTAATCGATTTTGTTTTAAATAATGTAAAAAAAGTTATAATGTGAGATGCCTCGGAAATAGGAGATTTTGTTATACATGCAACAATTAAAATAATATAATGTGTTTACTTAATAAATAAATAAAACTATTTTTTTCTTTAATCTGTTCAGTACCGAACTAATTTATGAGCTTAAGTGATACAATTGTTTAGTTTTTTGACGAGCACTGTACTTGTGTCGAGCTTGCTTCTCGCAACCATTGAACATGCAGTGTGTTTTTAAGGTCAGTATTAAACACTCACATATTATAAGAGCATAAACTGCAACAAATCAGAATAATTTTAATAATGATGCTCAAAACACAGGCCACTGATGTTTTGTTGTNTAAGAGCATAAACTGCAACAAATCAGAATAATTTTAATAATGATGCTCAAAACACAGGCCACTGATGTTTTGTTGTGTAAAGTGCGAACCATAAACATCCTTCATTTGCAATGTGTCCTCAGTTGTGGACACAGGAACTGCACTTATTGAACTAGAACTTTTTACAATTTCAAGATATGTTTCGTTGGAGACAAAATCAAGTAATTTTGTTAAATATGAATAATTTTAAAATTTCGATGACAAACAGGAATTATTATAACTCTATGAAAAATTAATTTAATATTCCAGACATATTTAGCGACAAATTAACTAGATTTTATATGGGAAATAATCTTTGCTCTAAATGTAAATTGCGTAAATTGTTAAAAAATGAACAATATGAGTATTTGAAGAAATACAGTTTTTAAAAATTGATTACTTATTTAGGTTAAAGTAAAAATTGAGCACTTTAACAAATACATAATTCGAAATGAGAATTGAGTATAAGTAGAATAATTAAGATAAGTCTGGGACAAGGGTACGGGGCACAGGCACCAGGCGCCGGCCACCTGCTCTGTCATTCTGGTCGGTTGGTGGCCACCTCGTCTGTCATATTGGATCTGAGTGATTTTTTACCCTGTGCCTGTGAACTTGAAAACCTTGATACCAATTAATTTTTAAAAAATTTAAAAATTCTAAAAAATATTAAATAATAAAAAATTTAAAAAAATTGTTTTAAAAATTATTAAAAGATGTACTCTTAGGAGGCCTGGGTTTTCGAGGAGTGGCTAAGATCCTGGCACGATCAACCCTCGCCAATTTTTTTGGGTTATTTTGTGGGTTCCCTTCCAGCAATTACTCACATTCATTCGACCAATTACATTCGCTCGACCAACTCCACCCCCTTGTAATAAATCATTGTTATATCATTCCGCTCCCCCAACCCCTCTTCTATATTCATTCCACAAAATGTAGTCATTTTGGTTTTTTCATTTGTCATTNATCATTCCGCTCCCCCAACCCCTCTTCTATATTCATTCCACAAAATGTAGTCATTTTGGTTTTTTCATTTGTCATTGGTTTATATATTGCAGAAGGCTGCCATCTTGGATTTTATACGTTTAATTTTACATCTTCTAGGTGGCACAAGTTTATTTATTACCGATTTACCTGCCAGGCAAGCAGGGTAGCTTTTGTAGGNATTTTACATCTTCTAGGTGGCACAAGTTTATTTATTACCGATTTACCTGCCAGGCAAGCAGGGTAGCTTTTGTAGGTAACTGCACATTTAAGGGCATGTAGCAAAGTCACAAGATACCTGCTTGCAGTAAACCAGGTACCATGTTACTGAGAAAAGCATTTTGCCTTAACATGTCTTTACATGTCTAAGTAAATTGTCGCTATGGCTGAACTGCTCACAAATATGACATGCAACTGGGATGCTTGGCACAATTAATGCATTCATGTCACCATACACCATGTATTATCACAAAAGTGACACTGATTACGACTTAGGTGTTCAGGTAAAGGCTAGGATGAACGCATTGGAGATGTAGGTGCTGGAGCTAAAGAAGCAGATAGTACTGGTAATGGTGTTCTAGGTACAACATACAAAAATTTCGATGGCTCCATTTACGATTTCGTAGGTGTCAGAGCCAAATAAGTAGAAGGTACTGCACCATCTGTAGAAGATCATGCTGCAAAGGCAGCAGTAAATGATGTTAGTGATGAAGTGTCACAGCTGAAGAAGTGGAAGGCAACATACCAATCTTAAATGACGGTACTGCACTAGTGGAAGTAGATGCTGCTGGCGATGCAGACATCGCAGCTGAAGAAGTCATGACGCTGGTAAAACAGGAGACATCTCACTTGAAGAAGAATTCAATTACTAGAAACCATTGGCAGGAAATATTCACTCCATTTAAACATAACTGGCCATAGATTGCCTGGTGGAAGATAGGATATACATACACCTTTCATGTTAGCTACTGTCAAACTAAGCCTCTCAGCTTACCCCACACGACTTATAATGTATATGTATGCAAGCCCAAATTTATTTTTTAAAAATCACTCCAGGTAAGAGGCAGAAGGTTTCTTGACCGATTCCTTACCCTTTCCTGCTTTCCCTCAAAAGGGTATAAACTTTAATTTTTAAACATTATTTTAGCTTTTAAACCACTTCGAAGATATAAACTCACATTACTATTTACTGTAGTCAAATAGGCAAACACGAACGAGAAAGATATATATCCGAGTCTAGAATGACAAGATGGGCAGATATCAAAATAAACCGATTATATAATTTTTTTCATGTAACAAAGCAAAAAAAAAAANTAGAATGACAAGATGGGCAGATATCAAAATAAACCGATTATATAATTTTTTTCATGTAACAAAGCAAAAAAAAAAACTGTTGTAAAATATAGACAGTTAAAATATTTGCATTTGCTGTTAAAAAATCGTAGCTGTTAACACNAAAAAAAAAAACTGTTGTAAAATATAGACAGTTAAAATATTTGCATTTGCTGTTAAAAAATCGTAGCTGTTAACACCTCTTGTGTCGTTATTTTCCCACCTAAGAAGCAAATTTACATTTTTTACAGTACACCATTGGACAATGAATGAATCTTCTCAGGACCTTGTATGCAAGCGATACTCAATTATACAAAGAAATGAGAATGCAAGATACTATCAAGCCAAAATATGTAATACTAATTTTCAAAAATTGAGCTCCGTTTACCCGCTCAGGTAGCGAATCCCCCAGTAGCAGAATTCGATTGTAGAGTGGGTTTGTCCGTCGGAGAAGTAGTTCGTTTGATAGTGATAGCAGCAGGAATTTTGTGGTTGCAAAACACCAACTAAAAGAATTTCAAAAACTGCTTGGCTCCTCATCTCGCCAAACAACAGTTGCCAAACAAGAGTTGCCAAACTTTCTCCACGTGTGGTATTAACGTTACCTGAGTGGTCGGGTATAGTAATGCGGATGTCGTCCGGTGACTATGTTAAGGGAAGTCAGAATATTACACAATATTCCTATTTCGAATAGCATGGGCACCAGCTCACTGGGTGAGCACAAAGTCACAGTTCTCAGGATCGTGGGCCAAACAACCACGTGGCTGTAACCCCTGACACACATGATATAAATTTACAGGAAAACTTAATATATAGCAGGGGTATTCAGGATCCCCAGCATGCCTTAGTATTACCTTTTACCTTATAAAAGAAGGATGCCTCCTTGGGGCTTCAATGACTTCCTGGATAGGGCCAGGGCCCGAAATATAACACTAAATCAGAACTCATAAGTTTTGGTTAACTCAAGTAAATTGTATTGCCGAATAGTGTACACAGTTACATGTATGCTATGCAAATAAAAGCGGACCTGACCCACAAGGTCTCCCAGCAACCGTTACTGTACAAAAAAACCAAGAATGGTGCAAAAACTTACAAAGAGTAATTAAATCCCTGGGGTCGGTAAATTGAGCTGATGGAGTGGTGCTGCGAACGAGGGGAAGGCTGTTGGTAAACTAAATAAAAGTTCCAGTATATTATGTTAACCTATTGCAGTTCACAATTCAGAACAAAATATGAAAGTCCCCCCCCCCCCTCCGCGATGCATCGCACCTGCAGCTCCTAAGACACGTGGAATCAGACTGCTGGAGATGGCACGGGCGAGCAGCATCCTTGCAGAGAGCTCGCTCCACTCCCCGAGGTAATTTAATTACCTGACTTCATTAACATAGAACTTGAAACATATACACATAAAACACTGAAATGTTCTGAGTGAATTTTCTTATATCTGCAGAGAGTTAAGAATTCTTAATAAAGCACTGGTTTAAATACAAAACTTGATTATGTGGTGCCTTGAAGCGCACGTGAGAAATTTAGGTCTGTTGAGTTTTGAGACACTGTACGACCAGAACGGTCAGGTTGAAAGAAAGACTATTTATTTCTCATGTCACTAATTGGCTTGATTAGACACACAATTGCACTCGCAAATTATACAGATAACTTCAAATACCCTAGCCTTGATACTCTACACCTCATTAAATATGCACATGGTGTGCATTTATTCTGCAATTACTTCGCAATCCCCTAAGGGTGAGTTTCACGAACATTTGCCTGTGGGCGATAAATTCTAATGCTATGTTATATACCTTCTAACACTTAATTCCTATCCTAATTACACAGATCTCTCTAGTGACACCACAAGCACTCGGTTGGATCACTCGGTATAGGGTCATGAACCGTTCCCAAGTGAACGATGCGGACACGCATTGGAACGCACGACGTGCATGTTCCGCGGGCCGCAATGGTGCAGCGACTGTGAGCCGACGACAGTGGTCGTGCCAGACCACGCAGGAGTTGTCCAAGTCAAATGCCCTACCCTCTGGTAGGCCACTGTAATGGCGGGCAGGGGCGGCTCGAGGTCGCGTGGTGCAGCAGGTAATTGAGCAGTGCTTCGGCCGTGGGCGCAGCCACCTCGGCGAGATGAGCTGTACAGAGCTGGATCGCCCTGCTGCAGGGTTGCATGCCAACTAGTGTCGGTTCAACTTACCCTTGGGAGGTGGGATCTTACTGATTCGGCAAAGTCGGTCGGCTGGTAATACACCTGCTCGGCAGGTTGCGGCCATGCCACCAACGAGATGCTGCAGCTGCTACTGCTGTTGCGGTACCTCTGCGGACGGCATCGATGCAGTTGAGGGCGGTATGGTCGCCTCGTCGAGGAGATGCTCGACCCGGAATTGTACCTGGCCACCAATGAGTCGCGTGACCAGGCAGTCTGGAATGGGGCACCTAGGGGGAGGGGTGTACTTGGTGGGCCTCAGATATCGCAGCCCTGGGCACTGTGGCATCTGGTGGTCGGTCGTCATACCGGGCCCACTCCGTGGATTCGAACATCCCCACGACTCCTGGCGCCACTATGGCAGCTGACGACCAAGATGTCCTTGAGAGCATTGATATTGGTGGACCTGGTATATAGGACTTCCCACTCGTCTTCATCACATGCTATTTAAGTTGTACATTGCGCATGGGAAAGGGCGTCGGCTAGTTGGTTTTCTTCACCCAGAACATGTTCCACCACGAAATCATAGGCCTGTAAAAACATGGACCACCGCGTGAATTTGCTGCAGACAGTGCACATGATTTTCAGCCACATTAAACACCGATTACCGGTCCTCAATATGAATCATAGGTACTCTAGGTGTTGGCGGTAGTGATTTAGTGCCCATACGATAGCCAAGCATTCCCTCTCGTTCATGCTGTAGTTGCATTTGCGTGGGGCAAACTTCGCGCTACTGTAGTCTATGAATCTGCGTTCCCCATCATCTTCATATTGAAATGAAATGGTGCCAAGCCCCGATTGACTGGCATCTGTTTGCAGATATAAATGCCTCTGGGGGTCTAAATGGTACAGTTTGTCACACTGTTGGAATATATGTTTGATTTCTTCGAACGCGTTTTGGGCATCGTTGTTCCATTGGAGACGCCGTTGTGTTGACAACAAGGCGGTTAGTGGGGCTGTTATCGTGGCGAACTCTTGTATGTAGCGCCTTAACCAGTTTATAACTCCGAAAAATTTTCGCAGGCATTTGCACATGTTGGGTGTGGGATAGTCTTGAATTAGCCTCAATTGTTCGTGGTTGGGCTGGATACCCTCGGCGTCGTCTATGTGGCCCAGGTATTGAAAACATGTTTTCCTTACTCGATATTTTCCGTAGGCACAACTTAACCCATTGATAGCCAGTCGCTCCAAGACCAGGGATAGGTGTTGTAAGTTTTCTTCCCACATTTTTGACCAGATCATGTCGTCTAGGTATGCGATCGTACACTCCCATATCAGACCACCCACGACACAGACCATCATGCTCTGAAAGGTGGAGGGTGCGCATTTCAGCCCAAAGGGTATGGTGCATAATTGAAAACAGTGGCAGTCTGGGGCCGTGAAAGCGGCCTTGTAATGGTCTTCGGGTTGTACTGGTACTTGCCAATAGCTGCTTCTCAGGTCAAGGGAAGATAATACCTTCGCGTCGTCTAACTTTTTTAGTGCAGAGTTCACACTGATTAAAGGTGAGGGTGCACTTTTGGTCACTTGGTTGAGAGGGTGGAAGTCCACTCAAAACCTCCAGCTCCCATCTTTCTTGGGGGCCAGAGTGATATCTGACTTTCAATTGCTTTCCGAGAGTTCTATTACCCCATTCCTAATAATTTCTTCGATTTTTTTTATTAATGATCCACAGGTGATAAGGATCAAAATCACGAAGGGCGGATAAGAGGGGTTCAACTTTAGTGAGGGGTATCGCATGATCTGCTAGACTCGTTCTTTTAAGGGGGTCTGCCACTGCAAATACATCCTGTCATTCGATCAGGACTCGCTGGATCGCGTCTCATGTTCCACAGGTACTTCGTGGTCAAATGTGTCTAGTTGGACAGATTGTTTCGCTGTTTTCTCAGCAATGCCCTAGGTTGTACACCGTTTGCTGTTCGGTCAAACCGAAGTGAATGCAGTCCATGGCGATTTCAATAATGGCATTGTTTTGTCTAAGCCACGGCATCACTATAATCAGGTCCTCTCGTATCTCGTCGGAGACGAGGGCGGTTTTGTCCAAAGAACAGTCACGAATATGTATTTCCACTTGGACTTCACCCAAACATTCGCTGGTCCCGTTCAATGTGGCCAATTGTACGATTTGTTTGTCCCTGGAGATCAGCTGTTGGACTATTAACTCCGCCTGCACGAAGTTATGAGACGAAGCTGTATCGATTAAGGCGACGATATTTCATTAATTCAAGCGTACTAGTATTCTGATCAACTGCTCACTGGCGGAGCTAACCTGGCCTAGGTAATTGTGGATCTGTTTGTTATTGGTAGTTTCTGGAGTTCCGGCCACGACAATCGTGGAGACAGCGGCCCCAAATTTGCCTTACTCTGCTTTTTCGTTTCCCTGTGGTTCACTCGCCCAGTTCGGGAACATTTTGTGCCAGTGGTATTGTTCGTCCTTACATATGCGGCAGCGAGGCTGGTTTGGTGGGCCCTTCCCACTTTTGACATCCTGGATTTTGGGATTGTCCCTTATTCCACTCTTCCTTCCGGATGTCCGGTTGTCCACAGTATTGCTCCGCGCATCTGTCCACCCGCCTTTATTGCCTGCATTAAAATTTGCACACTCTACGCTTCTCCGTGTCACGGGCTATACTCACGGCTGTTCTTAGGAACAGTTGTGTTTCGTTGAACACCATAAGCCGTAAGGCCAGGTCGGTATTCGTGTCTCACCATTTCCACGATCGTTTTGAGCACATCTTCTTCCGGGAGATGTGGATAGTGTCTGTCGGCTAGACTTAACTTTCGGCTTACGAATATGTCCATGTCTTCGGTGGTGCCTTGTTCCTCGGTAAACAGGGCGACCTGTTGTTTTAATGTGGTATACGTGTTCGTGTATCAGGCCGTAAAATTACATACGAATTGTACACAGGACATGTCGTATTCTGTGGTAGACCCCCACCATGCTTTCGTTTCACCGAATAATTGGTTCTCAATGACACTCGCCCACTCTTCTTCGCTAACCCCGTACCTTTATAATCGGGTAGTGCACTCTTTGAGGAACGCGCGTGCGTCCTCAACTATCTGGCCGGAAAAGTTTGGGAGTGTCTGAAATTTGGTGGGTGTCATGTAATTCCTCCCGGCTATGCTTGTCCTATACTCGGGGGCTGATGGCCCCTGTGTTTCGAAGTGTCCCACCAGCTCCTATCATTCCCTGCCATTCGCTGGGTTTGTTGGTTACATAATCTCAGCACAGGTTGGGTGAACACGCCAATTTCCTTTTATTTTTATTCGTGTCGGTTCTGGTATGATCTTGTATTGGGCTGCATACTTTTGTTGACAAACATGTGAGGAGAAAACTCGTGTTACACTCTTAGCAGTTTATGCACTTCTTTTCGGGGTTCACACAATATGCTGCCCGACATATTGAACCATGGTTTTGTTTTGGTACTCGCAGGTTGCTGACTGAAGCTCGTGCTCTGGGAGTTCTGGCTGGCATGTTGTCCACTGTTATGTGCATTGCAAGCACTGGAACTGATGGTGTCACAGGATTACATTCTGCATGGTGTGAGCAACTTGTATGTATGATGCGTTGGCATGTAGCACAGCGCACAGAGTCTGTGCCAACCCCAGCAGACGTGAATCGAGCGCAGCGGTAGCCGACCGCTGTGGAAGCTAGTGGAGGCAGGAAGTATGCATCGTATTCGGTCGGTGGGGACCTGCATATACCTGCGTGTATGTTATATTTGTCGAAGGGATCGAGTGTTAAAGGTTTTCCGCACTGATCACACTTCCGAAAGGTAGATGGTACAGTTAGATTGTATTCCATTTTTCAACAGTCTTTTGTATGTCACACTATACGGTTGCACACGGAACATGCAGTTGACGCGATGCGGTAGCCCGGTCTTTAGTTGTAATCCCGGACCATCTTCCCGAAAGGCAGCGGCCTTTACCATTCTCGGGCTCCTCGCGCACGTGGAGCGTATCGGCCAGTCCAGTTGTTTACAGCGGCGCGGTCGCCCGAGATTGTGCGTGCATGAAGACTGATCGGCAGTGACATCAGAGTCTATTGTTCTGCGCGGGACTGACCTACACCACAAGATGGCGGCAGAATAATTTCTGGCAGCCTTTAGGAGGTTCGTCGCTCGACGTGGATAATGTGCCAACATTTACAGTGACTGTGACACCAACTTCGTTGGAGCCAGTCATCAGCAGGAAGAAGTGTAAAAATATGTTGCTGATAGTGACACTCGCAAGCAGTTTGCAGACAGTTTAGCAGACCATAAGGTTACCTGGCACTTCAACCCTCTAACAGCTTCTCACTTAGGTGGACTTTGGGAGGCAGGTATCAAATCTGTCAAGTTCGTTCTCATGAAAGTTGTGGGGACCCAGTGCTGACATGAAGAACTGAACACTCTTATAGTCCAGATTGAGGCAATGCTCAATTGAAGACCTCTGTGCCCATTGTCGAGTGATTCTAATGACTTCTCTAAACTAACTCCCAGTCACTTTCTTACAATGGGTCCAGCCGAGATATTTCCTGAACTGGACATGTTGTCAACTCCAGTCAACAGGTTGACTAGATGATCACTCCTACAACAGATCCACCAGTCATTTTGGAAGTGGTGGCATGTGCCACCATCTTCAGCCCAAGGTTAAGTGGACCAGTTGCGAAGATAACATAGATTAAGGCAGTTTGGTTTTGGTAAAAGACGAAAATTTACCCCCTTGCGATGGAAGATAGGCAGAATAGTAAAGATCCACTCTGGGGCAAATTGCATTGTGCATGGCGCTGATGCGCATATCCAGCAAGGCAGCTTCACCAGGCTAGCTGTTAAGTTGTGTCCTCTGCCTCTCAGCTAGTGCACCACCAAGAGAGCCATCTGTGTAAATATTAATGTTTCTGTTTCATACCTTTGTATACTGTTAATGGAACTGATTAGTGTTGAAGTGTGGACCCTCCAAGGCGGGCGGGATGTTTGGGCCACAAGTATATTTCAACTAGTTTAAATTTCCCGGCACACTGTGGCAGCACTGTCGATAGTGGCACCATCGGCACTGGTGCGGCACTGCTGGAATTTACAAGACCAGTTCGGTTTTGTTTTTAAACCGGTAAGTCACAACTAGAAATTTTTTCGTTAAAATATAGTCCAGTGTGTTATCGAGACCACACACATGTTTTGAAGTTTCTGCAATCATGCAGTGTTGCTCTGTGACTGTTGTAAACAACATCGCAGTAGTCGATTACAGGCATTATATGGCTCTAGACTAATGTGGCTTTTAATCTCGCAGACATTGTCATTTGAAGTGCTTTAAAGAACACAATGAATTGTATACATTTATACACAGGGAAGTAACATGAGCAGCCCATGCCAGATTTCCATCAATAATAACGACGACTCTCTTCAGAGTACTTGAAAGATGATATTTGGAAATCAGTTTAGTTCTGGCCATTCAATACAACACACTGGCTGTGATCATTAGGTATTATCTAAACCATTCTTACACAGTTGCCGAAAAATTATAAACCTGTTACAATTTTGAAGTAAGAGTTCATATTCAACACCATCACTGGTCAGTGTCCGATGAAGTCTCCTCCAACTGCACTGCTGGCGGTAGGAAGTGGTGGCTTGGAGGCTGTGATAACACCAAGGAAGACCTAGTTGATTTTAGCCAAACATTTGATGGTCTCCTTGTGGCTGGTAATGGGTATCTGCCGTGATGGCTTGGGCTGATAGATGGTTCCTAGGCCCAACCACTTGGCAGGGTGGGGTGCTGGACCACTTGGCATTCAGGCCGATGAGGCCCAATACTGGAATAGTGGAGAAATTTTATGGAATGGTAAAGGTTCTGCGCGGGAATGACCTATGCCACAAAATGGTGGCAGAATAATTTCTGGCAGCCTTTAGGAGGTTCGTCGCTCGATGTGGACAATGTGCCTATGAGTTAAACAATGACAAATCTTCCAATTCAGAGCGAGGGCTGCTATCCCCGATTTCGGCATTCCCCGAGGAATCTAGGATGTATGCCGCTCCAAGCCGATCGTACTCCACCCTTCTGGCGGGCATGAAGGTCATTGGTGGGGCGGTCGGACATTGAAAGCCCACTAGCGCCATGGCAAATAAGTGGGAGCATGGGCTGATCGGGTTGGCCTCACCAGAGGTTCTCTCTGGTGTACCGATCACTAGAGGTTGGACTCGTGCTGGCAGTGGTTAACTCCGTATGCTGGAGAAGGTCTGGAGATATTCTTCCTCTCAAAGAAAGACCGGGCGGTGAGCGGCAACCTGCTCCGGTTGTGTCCTGGTAAGACACTGGGGGTATGGATAGAACCCGGGCCAGACCACATGCTTGGTTTCTGAGGGCGAGGGTCTCAGAACCTTGTGGGTGTTCTTGGCCGTACTTGTGAATCAGGTTGGGGCTTAGGATCTAGTTACCTCAGGTGCATGGCTGGGCCATTTGCGATGAGAGGGCGTTATCCCTCTTCCCCACCGATTGGGCGGTCGTAGCGCTGGATGGCTATCTGGCTAAGAGCACTATGTTAAAATATAAAAGTACGAAAGCCGAGAGGCTAATGTATTTGCATACTAGTATGTCCTTAAGCCAAGCAGTGTTAACTTTCGTTCCTCAATGGTAAGACGAATATTATAAATAATATTAATTAGAGCAGTACATGTGCTGTGGAGGGGAAGAAATCCATAGTGCTAATCATCCAACAAGTTAAATTAGTCAATGTGCGAAAAAATTTGTTGATATACTATATATCCGATTAACTTCAACAGCACCGGTAACATAATAATCAGGCGGAAGTCTTATTTACCTGTTGGCTGTGGAATTTTCGTCATCAGTACCACATGTGCTTGCTTCCTACTTGCTGGTAAAATGTCATTCAGCCAAGATTAAAGTAGAGACTGTGCACATGGCCCTTATTATCATTGGGGTATTGAACCATTGATGATGAAGCAAGGTTAGTATGGATCAGCACCAGAATGCAGCATAGCAAAATGGGAGATCCCAAAAAAAAACCTGCTGACCAGCAGCATAGTCCGGCACGATTCCCACAAGCAAAATTCCAGAAGTAACTCTGTCAGGAATGGATTCCAGTGATGCGTGACGCGTATTTGGCTATTTCTTTTTTTTTTTCCTGCTGACTACATATCATCATGTGTGCGCCATGTGTCCCAAACGAGATTCAAACCCCGACGAGCTGCTTCCTAGGCCAACTAACCGCCTCCTTGAAAAGCTTAAAACACCAGGAGAGTTGAATCCGGCAACAAAGCATCAGTCCCGCAAGTCACCCCCACCCATTAAATCCAGTGAGAAGTGATACCAGCCAGCAATGTGAGTTGGCCCTAAGCAAGCGGTGGATACCACCAGCATACAAGGAACACTATCCCAGCCTCTCACCATCCCAGAGAGTGTGCAGCCAGGTAAAGCTGCCCACGAAAGGAGGAGCCAAGACGACCTAAGACACCCAATGGACAGTGGGACCCGACGCCGACGGGTGCGCCGGCCATGTGTATATAAGGTTGCACACCCCCAAGAAACAGCAGTTGATCTTGTAGCTCACTCCATCACAACTTGTGCTGAAGCTCTCTACTTGCTTTCCTCTCGATAATCCCTTAATGTGATCCACCTTCACCAGTAACACGCACCCGACGTCTTCAAGCCCATGCTGCAGCCCCAAAGAGTCGACACTTCCCCCTTGACATTTGATGTCAAGCTCTATCTCCCCACACTTACACTACAATGTTAACCCCTGTCCCTTCAGGACTAACATTGCCTCAGCTAGGGTTCGTTGTTATCATAGCTACTTAGTTATTGCATTTGTTGTTCCTACAGGCCTCTTCATCTGTCCCCTTTAAATTAACTTCCATAGATTACCGAGTGGATTTGGTAAAACATAGGAGTGTACGGGTCAGCATGTTTATTCTGGACAGAGTAAACACATATTTCAGTTCAACCGCATAGTTTCCTTTCTAGAGTGAACAGAACTATTTCACCTATCCTGGCGTCACCCCGTAAGGGAGCGGCAGGGAACAGCGGCTTTTAACTTTATTTCCGACTCTATAAGGTACGATTGCAGGCTGTCCCTAACAAGGACTGTATGTACATCGAAAACACCACCCATACTGTGGAGAGGGTACTGAAAGGTATCTTGTGTGCATGTACTGTAAGAGACCCATATTAGCAAGAATACACAACGAAGTATATAGCAGAAGTCAGTTAAGCCACTCCTTCCACCGCATATAGACAGATTAGCTTGACCCAGCAGAGAAGGCATGGGGCACGGTCGAGCCCCTGCCTCTGACTACCCCAGCCAAGAAGGATGTGCCCAGCAGTGATGCAGAGCAGGATGGCAACATGACGTTGCCAACAGATCCCAAACGCAGAACAGATGAGTCCAACCCATCAGAGGAGGTAGGGGGCAATGTCGAACCCCTGCCTCTAACTGCCCCAGCCACGAAGTACGTGCCCAGCAGTGACGCAGAGCCAGATGGTGGTGTGATAATGCCAACAAATCCCGAACCCAGGAAAGAGGAGTCTGACCCAACAGAGGCGGCCAGGGGTAATGTCGAGCCCCTGCTGCTGCCTGCCTCAGCCAAGAAGTATGATCCCAGCGGTGATGCAGAGTCGGAGGGCAACGTGACACCACCCGAGGCTCCAAACAGAGGGATGGGAGAGCCCCGAAGCAATCCGGTGCCAAGTTACGAACCCAACCAGAAGCAGGAATTGCCTCCACTTGCCTGCCATACAGCCTTCCAAGGTCAGGCCAGCAGATACAGGAAGACCACATGGCATCCAACAAACAGGTTCATGCGGCTTTGCATGGCAGCAGAACCAACCTCAAACAGTGCCAAGTGTAAACAGTAAAGTTAGATAGCATAGGAAACTGGTTAAGGCCGCGACAATTGAGACATCATAAGTAAGTGAAAAGCTAGCCGTAAGTGCCCCAAAAGACAGACATTTGATAGGTAAGATAGCTAGGGCAAGAAGACAGTAAAAACTTTATGGGCGATAAAGTGTGGTATTTTCCTGTGAAATACAGCAACGCACTGTGACAGCAACCCCAGGAACTGAGGTGTATACCCTAATCACACCCAAGGAAAATTACACATGCTTCTACAGTATTGTTGAAGGAACAGGTAACAGGTGGAAGCCTGCCAACAAAGAAAGACTGTAAATAAACCAGATATATTGCACATTATAGTATTGATCTTGATAGTTATGTTTTGAATGCCATGTTTTTTTATTATCTGTGTGCCCATGTACGACCATAAACAAATAAAATATCCACTTCATCAAAAGAAAGATGCAGCCAGTCCTTGGTACAAACAGCATACAAAGAGAGCCACTATCAAAACAATAAAATGTGGCACAAAATAACAAAGAAAATTACCAAAGGACTCTGCAACAAGAACAAATAGAAATTGAAGCAATATTAAACCATTAATAATGCTGGGTGGTCGTACATGACACAAAATAAAGGAACAAATATATTATACAAGACAATCTTGTAGCATCAATAAAATATATAAGCCCAGAGGGAAACTGATTTTTTAATAAATAAAACACGGTGTTGTGGTTGAGTGTTACTCTTTTCTTTCAAATTTACTAATAACTTATGTTTTTCAAAAACAGAAGCAAGTAAATACTCCCATAACAATAGGAAAGAAATGTCGCAAATACAACAAAATATTTAAATAATTGCAATAAATTATATTACAAAAATATTCTTAAAAATTTTAAGCAAACTGGATAGAAAACAAAAAATATCCAGAAATAAAATTATTTAACTTAACCATAAAACTTCAAAATATTTTTTATAAAATTGGCAAAGACTCTTGGGCTGCATCCCCAACATCTAAAAATTAGTATTAAAATAAAGAATATGATCCCTTCAAGTTACATTACAAAGTTAAGTTTTAAAGTTTCATATAATCCTCACAAGTCAAACACAACATAATTATAGTCATGATGTCCAAATTCACAGTAAAAGAACCTTTTAATAAAAAAAATGAATTGTGTTATTTGGTAAAGAAGTATAAAAATGTCTGTTGTGACTTAGCTGATTGCGGGCATCGTACTGAGACCACAGGAATGGGCAAAACGGGATTTATTAACCAATCTTGACTAGTTGCCCCAGAGCAAGAAAGGGGCAGGTAATACACAGAGAAATGACTTATGCCAGAAAATGGAGAGCTTCAGCTCATAACATGCAGAAGAGGTTAGGCTGACATGTGCAGCAAAAGATTTAGCCCAACATATGCAGAAACATTTGGCAGACACGTGCACCCTCATAAAAAAAAAATTATTTACAAACAAAATTATTAGAAGGTGAAAGATGGCTGGTGCACGAGAAGAAACAAACTATAAAATTGAACAACTACATCTTGAACAGAAAAATAAATAAAATAATGAAACACAACCAACAAATATACGTCCAGTGGCAACTACATACAGGCCCCTTTATCTGTCCTCTTTAAATTTAATTCCGTAGATTACCGAGTGGATTTGCTAAAATGTAGACGAGTACGGGTCAACATGTATATTCTGGATGGAATAAACATGTATTTCAGTTCAATCACAGAGTTTCAATTCTACATTGAACAGAACCCTCTAAAGTGGGACTGCAGGCTGTCCCTAACAAGGACTGCACGTACATTGAAAACACTACACATTAACAGGCAGCCCAAGGTATCTTGTGCATATGTTTGGTAGAGCCCCCTGTTAGCAAGACCACACAAAGTGGACAGACAATCCGAGTCCGTTAACCCACTCCTTCCACTTTGTATAGACCTGCTAGAAGGAGTGCCAGACCTGACTAGCAGTGACCTACCCCCTTCTGGGTATATTGTAGATAGCAATTCGTTGCCTGCCCCACCATTGCCAGTGTGAACCGCCGAACCTCTCCTGCTCATGCTATTCACCCGCAGAAGGGGGAACTAAGTGGAACAAACAGAGAACAGCTGCAATCCTCACGGAGAACTGATCTCTGGGCAACCCACCCACACCAGCCTTGAACTGTTTGTTTGCCCCCTCAGGAACAATCTCAAGCCGCCTGTCAAGTATTGAGGTCTCACTTCGCAGTTCTCCCAGCCAACCTCTTCGGTCCTCTTGTTAAAATCCCTGGAGCTGTACACCCCATCGTCACCTACATCCGACTGTGCCTGCCCCTGGTCCTGGGCATAGAACCAGCCCCATCAAATGACGCAATGCTGCCAGACAACAGAGCCAGGATGACCACCAGCACCAGCTCTAGCACCTGCAGTTCACATCTGCAGAGGGAAGCAACATGGGCATCGCTGCAGACCATTACCCTGACATGTCGACAAGGCTCAGTACCACCGTCACCAAGTATGAGTCAGTCCCGGGTGAGGCTTATAAAAGGAAAGCTAGCTGCAACCCTTACCCCAACATCCCAGAGGCCTCACCTCATAGTGGCACACTTTGTGTCCAGCCGACAACCGACCTGTCCTAGCCTACACATGGGTATTGTTAAGGACTCCGCCTCATTTGAGTCTGTCCTGAGCCTTTGTACCTGACCTTACACAACTAAAGACATAGCAGAGATAGATGCGTGCTGTAGCCCCTAGCCATCACACATCACTGGTTTGCCTTAGTGGAAGGTGAATGCTCTAACTGCTGCGTCCCTGCAGCCCCCCACCCCCCGAACAGTAGGGAATGTGTATGACTCTCAAAGGATATTTTGTTTTTTTTACCCAAATACCAGCTATTAGCCCTTTATTTATGAGGATTGCCCCCCACTGGACATGGGGATCAAGATACGCCCAATCGCCATGGGTAGCCTCAGGCTAACAGAACAGCTGTTCACACCTGAACGCATAAGTGTGACTTTCGTTGCATCTTCAATATCCTTCAACATTTCTCTGAGACCCTTGCACTCAGACGTGCCCGTGGTTCTGCTGGGTGCTCCACCCTTGGAAAGTATAGAATGACCTACCTCGCTATAACTGGTTTTCCCACTAGCATTACGGTTTGACAACACAGTGATCAGCAGGTACTTTCAGATGTTCATCAGCTTGTGGGAAATTGCTGCATACCAAAGTGAGGGACCAAACATGGGAGTAAGATGGAGCTATAAGTGACAACTTACTACCTGCACAGTATTGCTGGTGCAGACAAGCAGAATTTTCAATAAGTCAAAGGTATAATTTGCCATTAATTAAAATCATATAGACTAGTCAATACAATTCCATTTACTGCCAACAACATTGAAGAAGCTTATATCTCCACTTCCACATTCACCAGCAGCATACTTCTCCTACAAGATGGTATTGCAAAGGGCAGCCATTGGCTGTTGACCACACGACCCACAACTACCACAGTCTCATGCTCTGGAGGAGATGGTGCCCACAATAAACACCTCAGCCTACGTCCCAACCCCTTTGCACACACAAACATGTAATGTCAATAGGTGTTCACATAAAACAAAAACTGCCCTAGAAACCTGATTTACTGATAAAAAAAAGAGTATAATTAAATATATCTTACATGGCGCAATATAGCATTATCAAGGGGTATGGTGAAATACACATTCTGGAAAATGTATCATGACTTTGGTTTATTGTTCCTTTTCACTTTACAATAGCATAAGAGACAAAAATGAAGTTTACAAGAATAACAATATATCCTTTACATGAAGCTGAAATGTCACCCCTTGGACAACAATAGAGGCCAGAAACATTATCAGTAATTATATAAAAATGTCATCAAGTTTTGAATCTTTAATGACAACTTGTAATCGAACATTACCACAAGAAAACTACAATACTGAACAATTCCAAGAACTTTATGTAATAGCAAACATACTTTACCTACAAAAACTTTGTGACTTTCCCTCCTTCCTCCCTCCAAATAACAAATAATTTAACTACTCAAAAATAAACATTACAGATTAACAGCTAATAAACAGTAACATTAAAATGAAGAACAGCTGTCATATATATAACTTTAAAAAAGTTACAAATTTTTTTTACAATAGATAATATGTACCACCAAATTACAGGTACCAAAGTAGTCTGACATTAACGTCTTGCATAACACACTTTTTCATCAATATACATAAGTTAAGATTTGCTTTACTGAAAAATAAATACAGATTGTCTAAGTAGTAGCTAAATATTAAAATATCAGTACAAATGTAATGTGATGGGAAACTAGTTTTTTTTACAATTCACTGCAAACAAGCACAACCAGTTGACACAACGACACAAAACTGCTCAAGTAACCTCACTGAACTACACACACACTGAAAAATGAATACTGCAACATAAAGTGTTAAGTACCTTTATCCTTATATATAAAATATTTTAAAATTATAATTTATGGGACTACACACTAGATACAAGATCTGTTAATGCTGATTATGTATAAGATTTTCAGGTGGTAATAATTTTTTATAAAGATAACAGTTTGCTTTACCTTTCAGTCACAGACGATCGGCCTAAAACACAAAATGCATTGCTTTGAGTCTGTGTTAAGTAAAAACTTATTTTCTTACACTTTTAACACACGAAAAAATGTTGGAAAATGGAATGTAGCATAAAAACAGGAATACTTATACAGCATGAGCATTAAATGTAAACTAATAAATAATAGCAAAAGATATTGGAATGTACAAAATCAGAATGTATGAAAATGGAATCATAACAGTCTATCTCATGCTCAACAAATGTGACCATTGAACTCAGTCTCAACAGAATATTTTCTAACACAACAAATAAGCTAATGATTCAGACTATTCTTTCCTCCATGCTTTTGTGTTGTGTTATTATCAACAAAAATAGTTATCAGGAGTTGTATACTTGAAGACCACTAAAAGTAAAATAAAATTTAACTACTACACAGGTATTGGCCACTAAGTAAAATAATAACAAACTTTTTGCCACAATTTAACTATTTTCCATTACATTTTTCATTCAATATAAAATTGATACTGTTTTCAAAAATGTGATGAAATAATAAAATAAACCAGTAAGATAAAAGTTTTAACTTGTCGCTAGACGAGAGAACAAATGTTGTAAATGGTCACTCCTACTGAAGTAATATTTTAATGCACTTAAAATCACAGCATATTTCTACTTTCAAATAATCAATTGACAGCTAGCTATAATAAAATATAATATCACAAGGAAACATTAGTAAAAGATAAAGAATATAAAAATATTATTAGTAAAATTAATTTTAAAATTTTAGATGCTTTTATTTGCCACTAACTTATAATGCAAATATTTTTTAAGTTCACAAATCACTTTTAAAGTCAAGGCAGAAAATGAAATTCAAAATATTTCAGGAATCATTTTCAGTCAAATGTTTTTGCAAGTGAACATTATTTTTTTTGCAGTAAAACACTATTTGGAATATATGACTTGCAAACTTATGTAGCTAGAATTAAATTTATGACAGAAAGGAAATATTTGGTCAAATAGTGTAACATTTTAAATACTATGAGGAAAAAATTTATGGACCCCACTTTAACTCAATGCTTTAATATAAATGACTGCAAAGAAATTGGTTTGTATAACAAACTACAATAATTTAACAGCTACCACACAGACCAATAATATAGATTCCTGCATAATTGATCAGAAATGGACAACTACAGTGATGCTCTACTTGAGCTGATAGACTTGTGGGAATGAAAGATGCTCACAGATTCTTGGATTAGCACCAACACCAGAGGATGAAAGTTCAGGTTATATGTTAAAATAACTTCCATGACTACACATTAAAAGTTATAATGTGAATGCTTAAAATGTCATAAAATAAATTCCATATTCTAAAATTATAAATTTTAAGGCTATAACACTTCTAAAATTGACTTATTTCAAATTTTTCAATATAATTTTACATACATACTATCTAGAAAATTTAATGTCACAAGTGAATGAGACAGTACCCTCATATTCTAAGAAAAGCTTCTGACAAAATTGTCTCTCACATAAAAATTTAGCTATAACTACCAACTTTGGTTTATATGTAATTTTTAACTAAATTAAAAACTTAAAATATTGGCATTTTTTAATGTAGCACAAAAAGTAAAATTTGTAATAATTTTGTGGACAAAAAGGTTTAGATTGGAAGTGAAGTGGAGTGGAGTGGAGAAGTTTGGGCAGCTCTTAAAATCATGGTCTTGAGAGCCAATGAGGGTGCAGAAAGGTGGGTATGGAGCAGTGCTGGAATGTAAGGGTGGGGGAAACAGGAAATCCCCCAAAAATCTCTCCAACCAGCATGATTCCCACATGTGAAAACCAGGGTGACCCTGCCACGAATTGAGCCCAGTTCACCTTAGTTGGAGGCGAGTAGTCTTGACACTACACCATTGCAGCACTCTTTAAATTGAAGAAAGAATATACTGAACTACAAAATTACAGTTCCATCCATATTATGTAAAATGGTATACATAAATTAAAGTTCCAAGTAGATGTGAATATCTTAAAAACATATATTCATGTATTATAAAAAAATAACAAGAAATATTCACAACATTTTCATAAATACTCTGGTGATGAATATTTCAAATAACCTATAACAAAGGCAAGGCGGGAATAGGTAGCTAGGTTACTGATTACATTATAAAAAGTAGACAGAATGCACAAGTACTGACAGGGCGGTACTCATTGTAGGAGAAGGGGAAGAGAAAGAGAGAGGGAGAGAGAGAAACAAACAAACATGCACCCACCCACCCATGCACACACACACACACACAAAGTTGAATGAACACATTTTCCACGCAGATACATGGTAGCAATGTTTTGCGGGAAATTTGAAATGTGACAGAGGGGTTATTTTACGTTTAAGCCAGGTGTCTGTCTGGAATTGGTGATGTATTGGTGGGCCAGTTCTCAGCGTTGCAGTTATGTACTAGTTAGAAAGTGGTAGGGCTCTCACCTTTCTGGTTGTNGTATTGGTGGGCCAGTTCTCAGCGTTGCAGTTATGTACTAGTTAGAAAGTGGTAGGGCTCTCACCTTTCTGGTTGTGAGATGCTGAATGTGCTGCAACTGGTTTCTCCTGTAAATTTACATTAACCCCAGATATGGCTTGTTTGGTGTCCACTTTATGGCCATTCATTCTCTATCTGAGAGTGTTGGTAGTAAGGCCAATGAACTGCATTGCAGTGAATGTATTGTAGCTAGTAGATAAATTTTTCTGTTGCACAGTTATAGCTACCCTGGATAGGATTAGTCTGATTGGTGAATCTGCTGTTGGAGGAGTTAGAAGGCTGGCGTATAGCACAAGAGCTACAACATGGACTATTGCAAGAATGAGACCCCCTGGGAGTGGTGATATTACTGGCTGTTGCATTGGATGGCAATTTGAGGTGCACCAGTTTGTTTCATTATTAAAGANGGGGGGGGGGGGTCCTTGAAGATCAATCTAGGTGGTTTGGAGAACAAGTTTTGAGTGAGTGGTGATGAGGCCAGAATTTTGTGTCCACAGTTGAGAATAGTTCTGAGTTTGTCCATGCCCTCATGGTAAGGCACAACCAGAGGGATATCTGAGTTACTGATCTTTGTGTGAGGTTCTGTGGTTGAAGTGGCATGCTGAATTTGTTTGTGAACCAGGGAACTGGGGTAGCCTCTATCAAGGACCGCTTTGTGAGTACTTGCGCATTCTGCCTACTTTCTATAATATAACAAAGGTAACNGGGGTAGCCTCTATCAAGGACCGCTTTGTGAGTACTTGCGCATTCTGCCTACTTTCTATAATATAACAAAGGTAACATTACATATATGACATTCTAATAGATTTTAACAGAGATTATTTTACTGATATGGCATTGTTTTATTTGGCGGGAAGATCACAACATAGCTTATTTACATATCTGTATACTGTTATATCTGACATAAAAACATGATATCCATAAGACAGAAAAGGGAAGAGTAGCACAACCACCAGGAAAAGAATTACATGTATTACCACTTCTACAACTATATCTTCATAACATGCCTTACTGCTTTAATTTTATAAACCCTTTTACTTACAACATTTTGAAAAAAAAATAAAATTTAAAACAGCACCAAATATAACAGACTTTAAAAATATTTACAGTACACATCCTAATGACATCATTACAATTCTTGTATAAAAATATAATTTTATAATCTTGACCCTTTTATAAAATATTTCTAAGGAATTAAGTGCAACTTAGATTTTGAAGTTGTAACATTAAAAGGACCATAGTGCACAATTTCAAATAAGTTTTAGTTATGCTTAAAATAGTCATAAATAATCAATTTTTAAAATACATTTTACATGTTACATTTTGCTTCATCCATTCAATAGTAACCTTTGTAGTAACATTTATAGTCTAAGACAATGTGGGAAGATAAAGATCTTATCAGCTAGCACGGCATAGAAACCAATGAGTTCTTTCCAAAGGAGTGAGGAAGACAATTTTATGTGTCACATTTTGTGAAACGTAAACTGTTAAGATTTTTACTAGTACTTTCTCTTATAATGTCAAAAATAGCTATTTNGTGTCACATTTTGTGAAACGTAAACTGTTAAGATTTTTACTAGTACTTTCTCTTATAATGTCAAAAATAGCTATTTCCAGTGTTCAGAGATACTGTGGTTGATTTATAAAACACATTTACTGTAATTTATAATGACATGATAAAAACAAGCAAAAATTATTTCTTCCAAGCTTTTGTGCTATGTTATCAACCAAAAAGATAGTTATCTNTGACATGATAAAAACAAGCAAAAATTATTTCTTCCAAGCTTTTGTGCTATGTTATCAACCAAAAAGATAGTTATCTAAACTGTGAACACACACCTAGTACAACATAATGAGAACTACTTCAAATTTAACCACTACACTGGTATTGGTCATGTATCTACAGAATCATAGTTGTCAGTCTATAGGCCAAATTGTAAAACACCGAGCACAAATATTTAGTTTACAATTGAAGATACTTACACTGTAGTTATTTAAACATTTCACACTATTCTGAAAATGATGGAAAATATCTGTGATTTTATATGAAGGCGAAACAGTTATCAAAAAACTTCCGACATCAAAGGCATGTCCTGTAGGCAAATGACAATATAAAATTATTTTATTTAAAACTGAAAGAACTCTCCTTCCCTATATACTCAATGAAAGGAGGTAAAAAATTATGTTCACAAATGTAACCATACTCGTTAATATTCATAACTTGTTAATGTAAACATAGTTCTTGTTCGTGAAAATGTGGTGAAATAGTTTTAAAAGGACAAGAAGTCAAATTTTAAACATGTAGAAACATAAAAAAAAAAAAAAAAAAAAAAAAAAAAAAAAANTACTGTTTTAATGAATAAAAATCACAAGATATCTCAAATTTCAGTTAATCAATTCATAGTTACCTGTGACAAAATTATCATGGTGGTTGTAAAAATCTATGGAAGATGAAGAATTTAGCCCAATAATAAACATTAATATTAAAAATGTTAATGCTTTTGATTTGTTACTAACTCATAATGAAAATGTTTTTACTTTTCAAATTACAGTCAACTCCTGATTTTCCGGAGGCGGCTTAATCGGGTTGCGGCTTGACAGTGGAGCAATCCAGTTAAAAATCAAATATTGAACAGCTGCCGCCAGTCGCATGCTGCTGCTATTAATAACCCACATGCACGCTGTTAATTACCTGGCTGCAGTCAAGTGATTCGGTACTGATTCATTTTAATATTAAAAGTGTTTAGGTACTATATGTACACATGTTTTTAACGGTGAATATGTGTGAAACTTGGAAGTATTAGAAATTCAGGGAAATTGTCAGACAACACATTTTAATTCATAATAATAAAGTATTTCACTATTAAAACAGGCATCTGCTCATCAAAAAGGCGAGACATTTTAGTTTACAGTCGTTCGTCCATGCAAAGGCTATTTATAAATTAACCGTGGCACAGAGTATGACGCGATAACAAAATATCACATTAACATAAATATTTTGCAAACAACATGTCACGCATGGTTTTAATAAATAACATTTATTTTCACTTTGTTGCTAAAGTGGGAGGGGAGTCATTGCAAAAATAAAAAAAACAAAATGGTGAGCTGGCCTCAGAAAGGCTTTGCAATTGCAGGCAGAATCCAATATTAGCAAGCATAATTGCTTCACACGAAAATATGTTATGTTAAAATATTTACAGATCTCACAGAAATTTAAAACTCAGAGAATTTGTTCGCATATTTGCACTTTACACATGAAAAACATGACATTTCATGGGGGCGTTGTTTCCGAAGTGAGCCACGTGCACTGGTTGACAGATGGCAGCATGGTAGCCTATTTCGCTGCTGTGTCGTATAAGTGTATCTAGCACGTCCTTTTAAAAGTGAATTTTTCATCTAGTGTGGACTCAAAACAACTCAAGTTTGTGATATATTATGTCAAATTAATGTAGAAATATTTGAAAATTACTCTGCGATAGATGTCCGGCCTCTACAATTAATGTGAAGCATGAACGTGGCAACATTAGCAGCATGCACTAGCTACGGCCTATGATGAAGACATAAACGAAGCTAAACTATTGCATAAGGTGTTCCATTTTGTTTAAAAACCTACACATTATTCTAGAACTAAGTTTAATTATTAATACTAATTACAGCTGTTTTGTAATGATATAAAATACATAGACATTCTATCTACGATCTTCCTGCCCACATATTTCTCCGATGTCTGTTGGGCAAATGTAGGCTGTCAAAATAGCGTACTTGAAATTTTATTACAATTCTTCACACATAAGCTGGTACAGAATTTTGTGTATGTAATGATGTTAATATAATTTATGATGTTGCCACACACTGGCTGTCAAAAAATTTAATTCTTGTATGACTATATTATTTGTTTACATAACCTACGTGTAGAATGTGTAGGCCTAAAGTAAACATTTTTTCCCTTATCGCTATAACCGTGAAATTGGTTATCCGTGAACCCTTAGCCAGTCATTACCCCAGAAAATCGGGAGTTGATTGTACATTATTTGAAGCAGGAAAGAAAATGGCATTCATAATATTTCAGGTATAATTTAGATCAGATTTTTTGAATGTAACAGTTATTTTTAGCAGTAAAACACCGGTTGAAAATGATGGCTTTCAAACTCATATAGCAGGAATTAAGTTAACCTGAAAATATAGTCACCACTTAATTTTATCCCTATGATTTAATATGCATAATAAACTGTGGTATTATAACAGTTACCACATGGACTAAACCGCAATGATACTCTATCTGAGCTGATGGACTTGTGTGAACTAAAGTTGTACACAGAGTATCAAATAAGCACCATCACCAGAGAATGAAATATGAGACTATATTTTACATTTTAAAGTGACTTCTAGGGCATTGTTATAATGTGAAGACCTAAACGGCAAAAGAATACTCCAAAAAATTTCCTATAATAAATCTGGCATATTTACAAAAAATTTCTGATAATCAAGTTTACTAGCCATGCACAAATAAGTAACATATTTTTTACCAACAGTAGATAATGAGAACATCCTTACCAAAGTAATGCTAGCATATTCTAAAATTACCATTATTTAATGTAATATCTTTTTCCCACTTAAAGGTTTACTATATTGCTTATATGTAAGTATTATTAACCAAAAATTTCATACTATAGAATGATACAGTTTCCTCATTTGCAAAAAATGCTTCTGAAAAATTGTATCCCATGTACATATTTAGCCAAAACTACAAAATTTGGTATCTATACTACTTCACATAGTACCACAAATTTCACAGGACAGAAAAATTAAGAATACCACAACCACCAGGAAGAGAATTACAAGTATTACCACCTACAACTATGTCTTCATAACATGCCTTTTTGCCATCATTATTTTCTCTTTCCACTAAAGGCACTTTGAAAATTATGTCCTGAAAAGACAATAGAATGTATAAAAACACAATATATTATTTAAAGTTTACATTCTTGTAACATCATTACAACACTTGTGTGGGCTATATAAGAATTATTACTTTCTTATATTCCCAACTCTTCTATAAACAATACTAAGGCATCTAGAAGGACTTATATCCATAAGTTGTATTATTAAATTGACAATGGCAATAGCCAACAATTTAAAACAAGTTTCAATAAATCTTAAAATAGCCATAAAAGGAAACATTACATTTATGTTATTAACACTCTATATTATTGCTCAAACCATTCAAAAGTAACCTTTGCAAAATGACGTATAATATAAAACAGTGTGGAAGAGAGAACTAATCTGTTATCACATCATGGTAATCAAGACACTGTTCCTCTCAAAATGATACATTTACTCTGAAAAAACCAACCTGATATGCAGCATTTTGTAAAACATACTAATATTTTACTGGTATTTTTTCTTCATATGCCAAGACTAGCTATTTATAATGTTTAGAGATACTGTTGTTGTCATATAATACAAGCCTATTGTAATTTATTGTACAATAGTATCAATGTCAAATGAAAACATATCATTGTGCTACTGAAAACCACTTCAAGATTATGCATAGTAACCTGTGTATGGCAGTATGCATTAAAGTAACAAATCTTTAGCATAATACTCAAATACAGAATCACTCAAAGCACTGCACTAGCTATTTTGCGATATTTGTGAAATTTCTTGACTAAAACAATAGAAGATGTACATGTTTCTGAAATTTCCAGCACCACAAAGAAAATTATAATTTCACAATAAATGAAAATTTTATAAAAGAAGTAATGGTAGGAGAAGTTCATGAATTTAATACTCTGCAGAAATCCTTCAGAAAAATAATAAAGATTTAAGAGAAAAGACAGTGATTTATTGAGACAAATTTCATTCAAGAACTAGGTTTCCATTGCAAAAAAAATGCATCAAGTTTTAAAATGATTAATATTTTAGAGATTTTTTATTGTTATGAGTGAAACCTAAGGGAGATTAAAGATAATAAAAAATCCAAGGATAAAAATTATTTGTGTTGCTGACACTATATATGCACATTAATCCCAAATTGCAGTATCTTGTAGAGAGTTGAAAATCAAAATTGGACTTCCATCAAAAACAGGGAAAGGTTACGCTCATTACATAGGAGGTAATAACTTTATGGAATATATAGAGCTGCTAATAAAACCCCACAGAAAAAAAATGAATTCCCGAACAACTTAAATTAGTTAATTCAATGAAAGTAAGCAAATTAGTTTCTGAATTATTCATAACTGCATTTTTGTGTAAAGTAATTATGTAAATCATTACAATTTCTAAAAAATTAATAAAATCAGATAAGAAAGATAGTTATAAAAAAGCTTTATAATCACATCAACTATATTTATAATTATTGATAAAAATTTTAAACAACAGAAAATTACACATTAAAAAAGTTCTGACAAGTATTTCAGTTTTTGTAATCAGAAGTGTATTCATGGTACAGCTGCTAAAATCTATTGTAAATATGAGGGGAGAGAAAATAAATTTAACCATTCATATATGCTGTAATGTTTTGGCTGCCAGCAGGCATGGTTTCATGAGTTGTGTAAATGTAAGCATTTTAACACAGAATACTTTACCTTCATCCTTGGAGCCATGAGAGAGAGAAAGTGTTGAAAGCCAATTGAGCAAAGGTTACTTTCAAATTGACTGCCCTAAATACGTTTAACTCAATTCGTAAAAAAATCTCAGTAAAAACCGGACATTCATCTAATTGTCACAGTTTACAAACATATCAGTAAAAATTGTGTGTGTCAAAACTACCCAAGTTAATGACACAACAGATATTCAACCCTAGTGACATTTTAATATTTATTTTTGTTCTTCTTAGGTTTTGATTTTTTCTCAGTATGGGTACTTTCCTTGCTGGCAATTTTCTTTATAGCCCCAGTTGCAGGTGATGGTCCTGCTTGAGATAATACAGCCCCAATTGCAGATGATGGTCCTGCTTGAAATAATATAGCCCAAATTGCAGATGATGGTCCTGCTTCATTTAATATAGCCCCAGTTGCATATGATGGTCCTGCTTCAGGTAATATAGCCCCAGTTGCAGATGATGGTCCTGCTTCTGGTAATTCTTTCTTGATTTCTTTACGTTTCTTTTTTTCAGCCACAAAAAATACCTGAAATAAAGATTTAATTACATCATATCAATGTTAAAACAAAGTCCCAGACTTTCAGTTATTTGACATAGTACATACAGATATTTAACCCATATTCTGATGGAAAGCAGTAATTAAAAAAAATTCTATAACAGGTATGGCACACAGTTGCGTAAACAGGAAACAAAATTGTAACTTGAAATAACACAGTACTGGAAGAACATATTTATTTGGAGATCGCATCACAACTGGTTTTAGTAATTATACATGTTATAAAAAGTTCAGCCCACTTGTTAACCCCAATAATTTATTTGAGTGAGGATACTCATTTTCGTTAATAATGTATAGATCTACAGCTTCCAAAGATAGCTCTTGGGTTACTCTTGATATAAAAATATCTGCACAGAATATGAAAAAATTATCAACAAAATCTAAACTAATAAAATATTGCATATTCCAAGAATTCTATGAAAAATATATATCTACATATAGAAAAGTAACAAAAAAAGTTAAGAAGAGATATATAAGTACACAGAGTGTTAATTCTTGTAATAAAGCAAAAGTATAATGGCAGATGGTTAAAAATGAAAAACAACAACCTGAGACACTGCAAATTTATAAAATCATAAATAATGGATGTGTGGTTACTGGTTACAGATCACAAATAAGTGTGTAATAGTTTTAATATAACTACGTAAATATGCAGTCCTAATATAATAAAATTTAATACAAACTTGATTAAAAACAAAGAAGAAAATTTTTTTTACCATATTACACTACACTATGTAAACTCAGCAATACAATCAGTAAATAAAAAAATTAATCATCTTTTGCATATGATAATCTAGTCAATAATATTTTAAAAGAAAGTAATGAAAATTAAGTAAATCATTTTTATTAATTTTTAATACAGCTTTAGTAACTGGAATCTTTCCTATAGGTTAAAATTGGCCACAAGATTCCATTACATAAAAAGGGAGACAGAACGTATATAAAAAACTATAGACCCATTTCAGATCTTCCTTCATTATCAAAAATTTTAGGAACTAAAGTTAAAAATAGACATAAAATTTTAAGATAAATTTAAACTTATAAATTTGAATCAAACTGGCTTTACCAAAGGTGTATCTACAATAAATACAAATAACAATATACCTAATGATAAAGCACTTGACCAAAAACAAAAAGTAACATGCATTTATCTATCTAAGGCCTTTGCTTAAATCACGAAATATTGATTAAAAAAAACTAAAGAGGCTAGGTATTAAAGACATAGCTAATAATTAGTTTTAGTCTTATTTGACAAACCACCAACAGCATGAAAGAGTAGAAAGTACCACAGGTAAAGCTGTTTCTAAACTCCATAATATTTGAGTCACTGTCCCTAAGAGGTCTGTGATGCGGCCCATAATCGTTTTAATATATATTAATGATTTATCTTTTTACTTTATGGTAAATTTATTCTTAATACTAACTTTACATTTTTTTGCAGATGATATTAGTTTAATTCTGTGTAATAGAAATGCATTTTTTTTCCTTCAAATAATTAATAAATAATATATTAATACACAAAATTGGTTTACTGAAAATATGTTTTTATTGAACCTTGTTAAAACTAATTAAATAAACTTTGTAGGGCACAGTAAAGGAATTCAAGAAATAGAGTGACTAAAAATAAATATAGACAGTATTTTAATATAAAATGTTCTAAATACTAAATTTCTTGAAGTTTACACAAAACATAAACTAAATTTGAGAGAACACAATAATAAATTATATAATAAAATTGCATCTGGATGTTTTGTCACCAGTATTTTGAAAGATTTATTAGATCATAATGTACTGAAAATTGCCTATTTCTCATTAATAGAGTATATTATAACATATGGAATAATTTTCTGTGGATCATAAGTTTGTGCTATTAGGGTGTTTTTACTGAAAAAATAAGCTGTGTGAATTTTTTGTAATGTGAAAAATATAACAAGTCCTACAGCTCTTTTTAAAAAAGAAGGTATTTTGGCAAAGCCATCAATACATATACTACAAATACAAAGTTTTATTTATAACAACCAGCTATATAAAAAAAATAATTAAATAAGCTCAATTATAATAATAGATTTAAAAATAACTTTAGAGTTTATTTTCATAAAATTGCAGTGTATAAAAGAGTGTAAAAGGTATGGGTATTAAATAATATATATAATAAGTTAACATTTAATTATAAAAACTAAAACAGCATACAATTAAAAAAAAAAAATTTCTTGACAAGAAAACACTTTCTTATAGTAAAGAAGAAAAACTATAACAGAGTGCTTCAATTTTCTGTCACTTAAAGTGTCCAAGATCTGTTTTAATCAAACCTTAAATTCTAATATGTGCTGAAATCTATACTTTTCTTGACTAAAATATTTTCAAGGATATTTTAACATTTGATGTGTAGGACCTACACTATGTGATACAGAAGCTAGTATGTTGAGAACATAGCAATGACATTTGTGTGCAATTATAAATTAAAGTTTACAAAATATGCACAAAGGACAACTACACTTGAATTCTGCTGTTCAGACACAATAGTGTAAACCAGTTTATTACAACAAAATTGTGTGAAGTATGGATGTGGAGCTACAGCATTATAATAAACTTAGTTATTTTAGGTTTATTGCCATCTAGGTTCACTGTGACTCTGTGTCAGAACAACATTTTAAATGAACTTATCAGAGCTGAAAGCACTGTATAGCAGTTATGCCTTCCCAGAGATGGTGGTGACATTTAAGAATGCAGAATGCACTGCTACAAAGCAATCCAAGAAGCAATTTATATTTGTTTGTTTCTTCCTTGTAATCCGGTCAAGTTAGCTAAAAAAATAGGGGTAAGCTTACAAAAATTTGCATAGAGCTAAAAATTGGTACGAATGTTGGGAACACCATTATAAATGAAATGTGAAAAGTCCCCATCGATCCCACATCTGCAAAAAAATTTATTCAAGGTCAAAGTTCACAAATATGGGTTTTTTGCATTTTTCAGCCAAACTGTAAGTTTTATTGCACAAATAGGTCAGACCAAAATTGTAGATCATGCAATTATGTATACAAATTGTTCTTACACCTTTTTTCCTAAGCGTCACCCTTTCTGAGATATAACGATTCAAAAAGTTGAAAAAGTTGTGTTCTTCATAATATGCACAAGTACGCCGCGTATATACATCACTGGAGCCGTAATACAAGTAAAAATACTTTTATATTGGTCTGTGTAACTTATACGTACAAAATAGTATAATTCTGAGAATATGAACTCGAAAGAAACCCAGTCCCTCATTGTATAGCGATCATATTGGAACTTGTAGACAGAGCTATTCCACTGTCCGCGTGGCAACGGTCGTATACCTGCTCTTTTTTCAAAGGCCTAAACGAAATACTGTTAGTCTTGAACATACCTTCGTAGTGAAAACACGTGAGTATTGCTAAGATTTCCTNACGAAATACTGTTAGTCTTGAACATACCTTCGTAGTGAAAACACGTGAGTATTGCTAAGATTTCCTGACCAAGTTTATGCAGTTTTTAGTTTTAAAAAAAAATGTCGCAAATGTGCTTTACTTGTAGTAAACCTTTGACTGAAAGTGAAATTGTTACTGTTGATTATGGCATGAAGACATTAATTGATGCAAGTACTGAAAGAGGTGATGAATTATCGGAATACTTGAAAGACCTGAAATCTGTGACAATTCATGTGCAATGTCGTAAAAAGTACACTCGAAAGAGTACTATTGCTGCAGTTAAAAGAGAACACGAAGAAGAACAAGCCAGTACATCTTCAATAAGTCCTCCTCATACTAGAGCACGCGTAAGTGAATCAGCTTNGAATTATCGGAATACTTGAAAGACCTGAAATCTGTGACAATTCATGTGCAATGTCGTAAAAAGTACACTCGAAAGAACTATTGCTGCAGTTAAAAGACAACACGAAGAAGAACAAGCCAGTACATCTACAACAAGTCCTCCTCGCACTAGAGCATGCGTAAGTGAATCAGCTTTTTGTTTCAAACAATGTTGCTTATTTTGCGGCAATGGATTGAATGAAGAGTATGAGAAGAAAATAGCACTGGATGCTCGGCGTATAATTTTCAAAGTAACTACACTTTCATTGAAAGAATCTATTCTGAAAGTAGCTCAGACTCGTTCTGATGATGTGGTAAAAGCTGTTACTGCTTGAATTGGGTTTGATCAGTTGCTGCTGAGGCTAAGTATCATAATTCCTTCTTGAGACCGACCACTGGGGGTAAAGTCGGTCGTCCTCAAGGTGAAGCTACGAATCTGGCAATGGAAGAAATATTTACTTACATTGAAAATAGCGATGATTCTCAGTTTACATTAAACGAATTAAAACTCTATTTGCAAAAATACAGCTGTAGANCCTCAAGATGAAGCTACGAATCTGGCAATGGAAGAAATATTTACATACATTGAAAATAGCGATGATTCTCAGTTTAGATTAAACGAATTAAAACTCTATTTGCAAAAATGCAGCTGTAGATAACAGAACTATTAAGATACGATTATTGAATTAAACAGGACCACAATAGATTGTGGAATAGGCCTACCGGGAAACCATGTTTAAAAAAAACGCGCCAAGTACACTACCTCACAGCTGGCGTGGAAACGTGTGCATATTATGAAGAACACAACTTTTTCAACTTTTTGAATTGTTATATCTCAGAAATGGTGACTCTTAGGAAAAAAGGTGTAAGAACAATTTGTATAGATAATTGCATGATCTACAATTTTGGTCTGACCTATTTGTGCAATAAAACTTACAGTTTGGCTGAAAAATGCAAAAAACCCATATTTGTGAACTTTGACCTTGAATAAATTTTTTTGCAGATGTGGGATCGATGGGGACTTTTCACATTTAATTTATAATGGTGTTCCCAACATTCGTACCAATTTTTAGCTCTATGCGAATTTTTGTAACCTTGAATGTTGATTTTGACCGGGCTATTGATATGTTGTATTTTTCACTAATACACACAACAACAAAAGTTAGGAATACCACAGCATCAACTACATTGACAGTTTTTATTCCACCGAGTCTCATTTGTACAGTAGTAGTAAACAATTAGACATTCCTATCTACTGACACATAAAACATGCATGTTATTGCACCTATTTCTAGAAACCACAACCTGATGATGATCTCAGCATTGATAATCATGCTTTAATAATCTGTATGGCATCCTGCATATGGTTAAGTTCTTGCACTGTACCACAGGGCTTGCCACAGGGGTAGAGGGGGGAACAGGGCATTTTGCCCCAGGCCCCCGATCCCAAGGGATCCCTCCAAGCATTTAGATGGATAACACTTTTCCCTTTATAGTATAGTGTCATTGTCATATAACAATGCAAAACCCACTTATAAATAATGTCTATAATTGAGAACATAATAATGCAGAGTATTAGACAGTGTAAGTATAGTGTCAAAAGTTTGTTTAAAACAGGGAGCTCACTGGATCAACTTGATCTTGTACAGCGCAGTACAGCACTGACCAGCCCTCTTGATATCCACCAGTTAGGATCTTCTGGCCAGTCTGACTGCATTAGTAAGTTGTTTGCAGGCTATTTGATTACCATCACAATGTTATGAAACGCACTGGATGAGAGGCTACGGATGCTAGGGGCTGGATACTGTTATGCACTTGCTGCTTTGCTCCACGCGAGCAAGTGGAAATGAAGGACGGAATAGTTCGATGATTTATTGACGCGTGTGCGCTATCAGTTGCATCTGGAGACACAGTGGCTTTTTCACAAAGGTATATTTACAAAGCTTGCCTGTTATGCCTAGCAGGGCGCGTGCCACTCCCGACCTTGGGTATTGGGTGTCTCAGGCAAACCAAAGATTGCTCTGGATTACTGACCTCGCTTCTCTCAGCTAGACTCGGGGTACGGCAAACCTCCCTTCCAGGTCAAGGCCAGCGGCTATAAAAGGTGCGTCGGGTCTCCAAGCCGGAGTTGTTGAATGGATGAGTTTCAGGGATAAATGACTAGCGAGAAGAGAAGTGCGCGGCTAGAGAAGTGACCAGTGGGAGGAAAATCTGTGACTGCGAACATCAGAGCATTGGAAAGTACGACTGCAGGCTGAACTATTGGACTGGATGCGTAAGTCAAAAACATCACAAATGATGGCAACAGATAGACAAAATGTATGTTAATGATGAGTAAGAGTTAATTGACAATAACTAAACAGATACATAATGAAGGACATTAATTAGAATTGAAATAGACATTAAATACTGCGCTAACTGTGAAATTAAAAGAGTAATAGTGGAGACAGATAATTTAATGCTGTAAATAATAGCTGTGTGAATGAAGTAAATATAATATATAGTTCTTTAATTTTTATTAGGACCTCCAGACATCACAAACTCAGATCCGCCCTGCAGGCATCCATGTAAAATTGGTGTCAGAAGTGGGTTGAAGGCATTTAATTGTAAATAAAGTTAGGCAATAAACAAGTAATTAGTGATATTCAAATTAATTAATTATAACAATAGTGGGCCAAAATATTAAGACTGTTTTGGACAATCATCACAGTGAATGTTAACTAGAAAAATGTCTGCAGAACTGGAAGCACTGCGATCCTTAATTGAGGGGCTGAGTAGCCAAGTGAATGCAAGTGTAAATAGCTTGACAGTAGATGTAAATAGTGTAAACGAGAATATAAATAGCCAGATAACTAATGTAATTGAGTTAGTAGATACGAAAATAGATAACGTAGACAGGAAAATAGATAGACACCGTAAATGAAAATGTAGACAGGAAAAAAGACTGCATTAGCGAGTTAGTGAAAATGAGAATGGACAGTGTAAATTAAATAGTGAAAAATGTAAACAACAGAACAGACACTATCAGTGGGAGAATGGACAGTGTCAGTGAAAGGATGGATAGTGTCGAGAATTAAGTGAAACAGGAAATAAGTTCGATAAAGAAGGAATGGCAGGAATTTCTACAGAAACGGAATTCTACTAGCACAATATCGCCAGCCGAGAAAAGTGAGGAAGCAGTACAAGTAGTAACCAACACAGTAACCTCAGAGGACAGTCAGCAGCTCTGCAGCATTGGAGTCACGCATCCAGGAGTGGGGAAGGGGGTCTCAATTAAACCCACCCCTTACAATGGCCAGACTTCATGGCGGGGGAGTACCAACACTAGTTTGAAATAGTCGCCACTTTGAATGGCTGGTCATCCGAGCAGCAGGCTTACTACCTCACGGCTGTACTGAGAGGTCCCGCATTTAGCATACTTCAATTTCTGCCAGAGTGACATCGACTGGAGTACTCACCACTTGGTGTACCCCTTGGAGCTACGTTTCGGTGACCGATACCTGCGACATGCCCACCATGCCCAACTGCGAAGCCGCACCCAGCAACCAGGACAGTCACTGCAGGAGCTATGGCAAGACATTGTGCGGCTTTCCCACCTATCTCTGGAAGGGTTCCCTGAGGAGGCAAGAGACATCATCGAAGTCAGCTTCTTAATTCATGCCATTGGCGAAATGGAGGTTCGGCAAGCGGTATGTCTGGCTACACCCCACAACATGCATGAGGCCCTGGCCCGAGCACTGGAGGTGGAGTCAGCAAGACAGAGAGCTGCACCCTGATGTCAAGTACGGGCTATGACGCTGAACGAAGATGATCAAGACAGCATGATGAAGACACTGAAGGAGTTGCAGATGGCTGTGAAGGACAAAGCTTCCAGGGTCCGTGCTACAGAGCTTCGCCGCCCCCCACATAGATGTCTTGAATGTTGGTAATGTGGACAGCCAGGGCATCTGAGAGCCTACTGTCCACAACAGCAGCAGCAGCAGCAGCAGTGGAAAAAGAGGCAGCTAGAGGAAGGTGAGAATGCAGTACATTCGGAAAACTCGTAAACACCAATCTTAGGGGTGAAGGGGAGCCTGAATGATGTTCTTTGCCAGATGGTTGTCAACACTGGGGAGACCATTACGGTAGTAAGACCAGACATCTTTGGGCCTTCCCCTCCAGCGATCGCCCGATGAAAGTATGGAACAGTGCTATTTGACTATAGTAGCAGGTGAGACCATATCAGTTATCGGTAATAGAAAAGTTATCTTGAAGCTTGGTGACCTTAGCATAGAGCACAAAGTTTACATAGCAGAAATAGAAGATCAATGTCTTTTGTGGCTTGATGTACTACATAGGCTGGGGTGATGTATCGACACTCAACTTGCAGTACTATGGGTAGGCAGTACAGAGTTGATGGTGTTAACACGGCATGATTTGTCCCCCTCAATTAGCTGCCCAGTAGTCTGTGGTCAACACACTGTGCTTCTAGTGAAATTGTGATTACAGGCAGATGTCAAGGTAAATTTCCCAGGCGTTTGGATCTAATTGAACCAGCAGAAAGGGTTGGCATCCTGACAGGTAAAGTTGTTGTAGCAAGGACTTTGGTGTCTTCTAATTCTAACAGTTTTCCAGTTAGAATGATAAATTTGACTGATAGTGCCCTTTATCTTGAGGAGGGGTCATGATAGGTATTTGCAAGCAGGTCACACAGATACTTCCAAATGTTCTAGAAGATTCTAGATTAGGACAAATAGCATGTCCTCTAACAGAAGTGCTGGATGAACTGCTAGTACGAACAAAATAAAATAATAACTGGCCCCAGGAGAAGGCTGTCTCTGAATGATTGCAGAGAAACAGTGATGCCTTCCCCTGTGGACCGAATTACCTTGGAAGGACTAATATGACCTGCCACCACATTGATACAGGAGATGCCAGGCCCATAAAGCAACCACCAAGACGACTGCCACTAGCTTTGCACAAGGCCGTTGAGGGAATTATGAAGGAAATAAAGGAGTTAGATGTGATAGAACCAACCGTTAGTCCATGGTTATCACCCATTGTACTTGTTAAGATGAAAAGTTGGCTCTCTGAAGTTTTGTGTAGATTATCACCAGCTTAATAATGTGACAAATAGAGACTCTTATACGCTTCCAAGGATAGATGAGACATTAAAAAGCCCAGCAGGTTCACATGGTTTTCTACTTTGGACATAAAGAGTGGGTACTGGCAGTGCAAGGTGACTCCACAGAACAAAGAGAAGACTGCATTTTGTGTTCAATGGAAAGGAACCTGGCAGTTAAAAGTTATGCCTTTTGGGCTATGTAATGCCCCACGATGGAAGCTTACGGACTACCTTTTTCAAGACGGAAATATAATCTGTCAGGTTTAACTAGATGACATTGTTGTGACAGGAAGGACATTTGAAGAGCACTTATCACGCTTAGTGTCTGTATTCCAGAAAGTGGTCGCAGCCAACCTAAAACTAGTTCCTATGAAGTGCCACCTGTTCCAAAAGAAAATAAATTTCTTGGGGCATGTAGTGTTGGCTCACAGAATTGAAACAGACACAGAGAAGAACAAAGCGATAAGAAATTGGCACACATCAACTGACAAAACCAAAGTGCGGAGTTTTCTGGGATTATGTGCCTACTACCATCGATTTGTACCTGGGTTCACCATGATTGCCAAGCCACTACATTAACTGACTAAGGCAAAAAGGAAATTTCAATGGACCACTGAGTGTGAAGATGCTTTAAGTAAATTAAAAAATTCTGATATCACCACCAGTCCTAGGTTTCCCTAAAAGTGAGGGCGTACTCATTTTGGACAGTGAAGCTAGTGATGTAGGCATTGGAGCTGTGTTATCTCCGGTTCAAGATGGGAAGAAAGACTACTAGAATACTTAAGTAAGGTATTGCATAAGCCTAAAAGAAATTAATGTGTTACACGCAGGGAGCTTCTGGCAATGGTGAATGCAATTTCACACTTCCACCCATGCCTTTATGGCAGACATTTTATTTTAAGAACCGACCATACTTCATTACGCTGGCTACTGAATTTCAAGGAACCCGAAGGTCAAATAGCTCAGTGGATGCAGAATCTTCAAGAATATGACTTTGAAATAAAGCACAGATCTGAATGCCTTCACGGCAATGCAGATGCACTGTATGGGAAGCCATTTGAGCCATTTTGTCATCATTGCAAACGCCACAAAGAAAAGAGTGATGAATCGCTGAAGGTAAGGATGACAAGAATTCAAGGTTCTCTATCGTGTGATGGGGCACTGTCCTGGAATGATGAGGGTATAAGGACATATCAGCTGAATGATCCCACTTTGCAGCCATTACTAAAGCGGAAAGACGCTGGCTGTTGGGCAAAATGGGAAGAGATATCTAGTCTGATCGCAGCAGTCGCAGCATACTGGGCACAATGGAATTCTTTTGTATAGAAGAATGGTGTACTTTACAGAAACTGGGAAAGTAATGATGGAAAACACACACGTTTACAGTTGTCCTTCCAGAATGCAGGGTTCCATAAGTCTTAAAGGAACTACATAATGTGGCAGCCAGTGGGGACTTTGGTGTTAGTAAGACCATTGACAGAGTTATAGTGAGATTCTACTGGCTTCACTGTTGGGAGGACATTGAGAAGTGTTGCCAATTGTGCAGCACCTACACTGTGAGGAAGGGCCCAAGGACCAGAGGACAAGGTCACCTCCAGAAATATAATGTTGGAGTCCCAGTCGAGAGGATGGCAGTGGATATTCTGGGACCCTTGCCTGTTACAGAGAGAGGTAATTGGTATCTCCTGGTGGCCCAAGATTACTTTACTAAGTGGCCTGAGGTCGTTCCCCTTCTGAACCAAGAAGCACGTACTGTGGCCAATGCACTCATAGAGCATGTCTTCTCGAAGTTTGGGATGCCACTAGAACTTCATTCTAAACAGGGAAGAAACTTTGAGGCTGTGGTGTTCCAGGAGGAAACAAAGGTTCTGGTGATGAAAAAGACTAGGACTACAGCCATACACCCTCAGTCGGACTGAATGGTTGAGAGACCTAACCGCACTCTTGAGCAATACCTCTCTATCTTTGTGGCAGACAACCAAATGGACTGGGATTCAAAGGTGCCATTATTTCTTCATGCTTACAGCTAAGAAGTTCACGAGTCCACACGAGTAACACCATCACGGATGTTGTTTGGAAGAGAGCTATGCCTCCCCAGTGACCTGCTGTTTGGCTGATCGACAGAAGAGGAAGCTGCAGCCCCTGATTATGCCAGCGAATTACCAAACAGGCTATTTGGCATTCATGATTTTGCTCGACAGCACCTTAGAATAAAAAGTGACAGGATGAAGATGCGGTATGATAGGAAAATATTGGGCGAGGTATTTCAAGAAGAATAACTGGTATGGCTGTACAACCCACAGAGGAGATAAGGGTACTGCCCGAAGCTACAGAAATTTTGGAAAGGCCCCTACAAGATTCTGAATAAGATCAATGATGTGGTCTTTCGGATTTGTCGTCATGGCTCTCAGGGGAAACCGAAGGTTGTCCACAGTGACCGACTGGCATTCTACGAAGGACCAGATGCTACAAAGTCTTGCGTGAGCAAGTGGAAGCGAAGGACAGAGTAGTTGGATGATTTATTTACGCGTGTGCGCTATCAGTTGCAACTTGAGACACAGCTGCTTTTTCAGAAAGGTATGTTTACAAAGCTTGCCTGTTATACCTAGCAGGGCACGTGCCACTCCCGACCTTGGGTATTGGGTGTCTTTGAGACAAACCAAAGAATGCTCTGAATTACTGACCTCGCTTCTCTCAGCTAGACTCGGGGTACGGAAAACCTTCCAGGTCAAGGCCAGAGGCTATGAAAGGTGTGTCGGGCCTCCAAGCCAGGGTTGTTGAAGGGATGAGTTTCAGCTATAGATAACTAGAGGGAAGAGAAGCGCACGGCTAGAGAAGTGACCAGTGGGAGGAAATTCTGTGACTGCGAATATCAGAGCAGTGCAAAGTACAACAGCAAGCTGGAATGTTGGACTGGATGCACGAGTGAAAGATATTACAAATGATGGCAACAGTTAGACTATATGTGTGTAAATGATGAGTATGAGTTAATTGACAATAACCAAACAGAGACATAAAGAAGAACGTTAATTAGATTTTAAATAAATATTAAATATTGCGCTCACTATGAAATTAAAAGGGTAATAGTGAAAACAGGTAATTTAATGCTGTATCTAATATCTGTATGAATAAATTAAAAATCTAATTTAGTTATTTTAATTTTATTAAAAACCTCCAACCCTCACGAACTCAGATACGCCCTGCAGGCATCCATGTAACAATACTTTAGCAAGCAGAATTTGTACACATATAACTTCTAACTGACCAGTTATGTTGTTTTTATCGCTGCCTGAGCAAATCCAGTAGTTGCCAAGAATTTGGTTACTGTGCCTTTATATTTACTTTATTATTGCAGAGATTATTTTCACTTTGCAAAATCATCTTCAATATGACACATCAGAAATTTTTTGAATATAATTCAACTGTTATTAACAATTTATAAACATAACACAAAAACTTATGTACCACTTTTCCCTTAAATGATTATTAAGGAAACTATGGACCCCTAAAAATTGAGATTTGAAATCATTTTAGATAAAAAAAGTATTTGTGATGAAGTAATAAATCAGTGAAATGCATTTGTGTAACAGAGATCCAACACCTCTGAAAACTTTTTTCGTAAAATCGTCCCCTTTCATTAAGTAAATTGGGGTTGTCACCTTATGTTTGCATGAAACATTGTAATACTGAGAAATAAAAATTCTTTAAGACAACTAATGACTAAGTACATCTTAAATAATAAAAAAGGTCATGTAAGAACACTCTTAGGTAAACTGTTTTCAAGAAATTCATTCATACAGTGCACCACCCTACCCCAGCATCTAAGGTATCAAACATCCCAAGGCAAAAAATGTAAAATACATTTTGTACTTAGGATGTCCCGCACAGCTCAACCACCGCAGGAAGGGTGAGGCCCTAGGCATGAATACCTGATCACCCAGATGTGTTTAGAAATAAAGGGAGAAAGTTAAAGAACATTGTCTGAGCTGCAAGATTCCTCGATTCAAAGTTTTTTGTTGGTTGAGGTAATTTTCTTATGATTACCTTTATATGTATAATATATATATTAAATGTTATATATATATATAAACAATGCTGAATGAAGTTACAGTGATGTACAACAGCTGAGTATAATAATAAACAAATAAAAATGAATATCAGTTACCAGTACATAAACAAATTATTTGATAGATATTACATTTTAATTAAATTTTAAAATTTCTGTAGTTGGTACATCTGTCATGTTATTGATTTCGTTGATAGGGCAATAGGAGATAAAATGGCTGCCAACATAGATAGGAAGGCTTTTTGTGTGCTGGATTTTCACGTCTGACAGTCTGGTATCACTGTGCAATGAAATTTTAGAAGGAAGTTTGGTGAAGATGCATCCAGTGGGCCCAGTATCCGTAAGTGATATTCTGACTTTAAAGCAAGTGGATACATCTGTAAGCGAAAGTCAACCGCCCGTCCATCAGTAAGTGAGGCAACTGTGGAGTGTGTAAGAGAGAGTTTTGTAGGAAGTCCACAGAAATCCACCACCAAAGCCAGCAGAGAACTAGAAATCCCACAACCAACTGAGTGGAAGATTTTACACAAACGTTTGCGGTTCCATCCATAGCGGTTGCAATTGTTGCAGGCCCTGAAGCCAGACAACAAAGCCAAGCGACTGTCTTTCTGCGAGGATATGAAAATAGAAATGGAAACCAATGGTTTCACGGAATCATTGGTGTTCAGTGATGAAGCCACCTTCCACCTGTTGGGCAAAGTGCACAAACAGAATGTCAGGATCTAGAGTCTGGAAAATCCTAAAGGTTATGTGGAGCATGGTACGTGAATCCCCCAAGCTGAATGTTTTCTGTGCTATCAGCCATGAGAAGGTGTATGGTCCTTTCTTTTTCAACAAGAACACTATCACTGGGATTTTGTACCTACAAATGTTACAGACATGGCTTCTTTCACAACTGGAACAGGATATCCANAGAACACTATCACTGGGATTTTGTACCTACAAATGTTACAGACATGGCTTCTTTCACAACTGGAACAGGATATCCAAGGTTTATTTTTACATCAGGATGGGGTACCACCCCATTTAGACTTAGATGTCAAACGTGAACTGTAAAGGCGACTACCAAACAGATGGATTGGGCATACTGGCCGTGACAATAGTGAAGGTTTGCATTTGCNCGTGAACTGTAAAGGCGACTACCAAACAGATGGATTGGGCATACTGGCCGTGACAATAGTGAAGGTTTGCATTTGCCTCCACGATCCCCCAACCTTACACAGTGACTTTTTTCTCTGGAGTTTTGTCAAACAACACGTTTATCAGCAACCTTTACCACCTACCATTCAGGATCATTGTGTTCACATCACAGAGGCCATTACATTAGTGGATCGTCCAATGTTACAACATATACGGCAGGAATTTGACTACAGACTCTATGTGTGTCGCATGACACACGGAGCTCACATTGAGCACATGTGATGTGATGATGTGAACCTACAAAACTTTTTGAGTTTCCCTTTCCATTGATACCACTTTCATAAACCTGAGTGTTATTAAACATGAGTTATTCAAGTTTTTAATCCAAAAGATAATTTGTAATAATACTGTATAATATCAANTCTGAGTGTTATTAAACATGAGTTATTCAAGTTTTTAATCCAAAAGATAATTTGTAATAATACTGTATAATATCAATTAATTTTGCTGTAACATATCTGTTACATTTGCTGGCCCATTGGTGCAACTGGCCGAATCCCCAAGCAGAAAGTATGTGGTTACAAAAGAGGCATGTTGTCTCGNTTTGCTGGCCCATTGGTGCAACTGGCCGAATCCCCAAGCAGAAAGTATGTGGTTACAAAAGAGGCATGTTGTCTCGGGTAATAGGGTTACACCCGATCTGACTTCACATTGCTTCAGACTTCCATAGCCAGAAGGTCCAGGGACAGCTACCCGAAATTCATGGACTCTTGTGAACCACACTTTTATGAAAACAAATTAATTTTATATAAATAGTAAAACAGCAAACACACGAAAAATGTAATCAAACACAAAATACATCATATTACTTGCCAATACCTGTATTCAAAAACAAAACGCAACAATATACAAAATAATTTTTGTTGATTTGCAGATGCAGAAATTTAGACTTATTAAGTGGCTGAAAAATTGTCTTGAAAAGAACGGAAAAGCCGAATTCAGAAAATTCCAAGATCGTATCAGCAATTTTCAAGACTGTCAAAGATAACACTGCACCTGCATATGCTTGCCACTTATAGCTACATAGCAATCGCAAGGACAATCACTGTGCAGTGAAAAAAAAAAAACAGAATATAACAAAATTATGCATAAATAAAATTTTTGTTAATTTAAAAATAATATATGGATCGAATTAATTCTACTAAAAATATAATTTTTACAATTAATTTTAACAATGCAGCCTTGATTTTTGATGTAGAGAGCTGAAGTTAAATGCCAACAGAGAAGTCATAATTAATGTTCACCATTTTAAAACTGGATGACTAAGTTTACAAATTAAATTACGTAATTTTCTGTCACATATTTTACGTAAAGGAAACAGCTTGTCCTCTTTTTTTAAAATTTAATTTTCAATGTTTAAATTACTTATTAGTAACTGCCATTTTGGAGTGACAAAATATTTTTTAATAATTCTTCACCCTTACACAACAGACGGCAGTAGAAACCAGGAACAAAGCTTTACTTAAAAAAAAAACAATAAACTTACCAAACGGTAAGTAAACAACATAATTACTACTAAACCAGGTGTTCCAAAAAATTAAAATGGCACAACAGCTCAAAACAGAAGGTCAGTGGCCTGACATATGACTTGTGACTGAACGCTACGCAAGTAAAAAATTAATGCTGCTCGCTGTACTTTAAATGTGCAAAGAGTTGTGTGTTGGATGTGAGTCTCTGTGATTTGCATTAACAAATAATGAAGGCACATTGATATACTGTGCAACACCAAGGGGCACACTTGTATATAAGTGGTACTGTGACTACAAAATGAACACAAGGCAGATAATACTGTGGTAAACAAATTTGTTGAAACATTATAAACTCCTACATTTACAAAAGTAAATACAGTAATCATACTGTATATAGAAACTGTTCAAAGGTTTTACCATGAGCTTCAAGACAGGCCCATGTGTGTTGCCTACCTGGCAGACTACTCATCGTGTTTTTTTAACTTCCACATTGTTTTTTTGAAAACGGTTCACCTGACGGTGTTCTGACAAGACTCCCTTTTCTGTTAATTTAGACTTGCTGATTCATAACTTGTCTTAACACACTGTTTACAGCTCAGTATTACAAAGTTTCATGCAAACATATGGTGGCAACTCTCATTTATTTCATGAAGGTGAATTATTTTATCAAAAACATTTTGTGAGGTGTTAGATATCTGTTACACAAATCACTATTCAATGATTTGCTGTACTTAATAGCAAATAATTTTCGATATTTTTAAGTAAAAACATTTAAAAACTCGGTTTTTGGTGTCACATAGCTGCCTTAATAATCACTAAGAAAAGAAAAGTGTTACATTAGTTTTTGCCTTATATTTTTACAAGGAATAACCTGATGGAGACTGTCGATGTTCAAAAATATCCTCTACGTAGTTCTTTGCAATAGTTTAATGTGAACAGCATACCATTTTTCTTTAAACAAAAAATATAGCTTGACAGTAAGTGGTGAACCTGTTCCCAAGCAACATGTTTTTTACCAGCAACAAAGAATAAAAAACTCAGATTATATTCTAAGTACATAGTGTTACATCAAGTAGTGGTACCAGGAATAGCTTTGGTCAAACCTGCAAAATCCAGGACCTCAAAAATATTTTTGCCCCAGACCCCCAAAATCCCCTGGGGTAAGGTATGCTCTCTGTATCAGGCCATCAAGTTGTTCTTGAGGCACTGCATGAAACATAGTGGTAACATACTAGACTTGGATTCAGGAGGACTATAGTTGAATTCCCAGTCCAGTCAACTTGATTTTGGTTTTTTGTCATTTTATGAACTCACTTTAAGTGAATACTGGATGTTTCAAATAAACTGTTCCACCTTTAATAATAAAAGTTTTAGAGATGTTAAAAACTATGTACCTTATTACCTACCTTTTTTGATAAAATGTCCCACATTTTTGCGAGGACATCTATAAGCTCCCAAAAAGTAGCAAATGTTGTTGGACAATGTGATATTGTGTTTGGAAATGTGATATTTTCAATTTCAACATGTCCCATGGATTATAATTTGGCATTCATGTCTGGGGACTGTCCATTCTTCTGATGTATCATTGAAAATATTGACATGCTGCCATGGTATGGTGAGGTCTGGCACTATCATCTGCTAAAAGGAAGTGGTTCTCAAAAGCATGCCGCCTCTGGGGCCAAATAGTGAGATTTATACTATCTTGAATGTATCAAGAGACAGTCAGAGATATGGATGGGAATGAGAAGAGGCCACCGTCTGACCTTTATTCCAGCCCAGAACATGAAACTTTTACCAGTAAATAAACAAATTTCCTGAACATGGCCATATTGCTGGTTTCATCTAGAGACCCCCATACTTTCAGATGTCTGGTTTCATGTCTTAAATCAATCCTGGACTCATCACTGAACTTCATCTGCCTTTACTCTGTATTGGTTCAATGTTGATGAGTAAGGTTCCACGGTTTTTAATGAACTCTGTTATTTTGGCACTATATAAAGTTTATGTAAAAGACCTTTGGGAGTGGAGACCAACCATATGCAGTCTTAGCATATTGTTTGTACAGAGATAAGAGCTCTAGCTATTGATGTTGGTCAACTGCAAGAAGAAACAGATAGGTTAGGTAGTAATAAGTACTAATACTTATGTTGCAAGGTAGCAGGATGATAACTGCTATGAGACCTACTGTGCACTTTTTCCCTCTCTGTACTCATTCCACACTTCAGAAACAACACGTTACATGACACTTATATACTTGGAAAAAATGTAGTGTATTTCTACCAAAAGTACGGTTACTCTCTGTATTTTAGATAACTCTTGTATTTGTATGACATGTGTGCAAGTGATGTGGTTGTGGAAAAAGCAGATGGAAGTGATGACTGCAATTTTGCAACACCAAAAAAACAGTGAGTTCTAGAAGAATGTACTGTATTTCCAGTCAAGTAATGATGTCATCCCTCACCATCCATTACAAACTGTGAGCCTGCTGATCATGACACATCCACCTTCACATAGAATTATCAGTATCCAACATGTGAGTGAATGCCCAAACACTGTGTGTAAGGTCAATATCTCAAACCTGAGCAGCTCCAAATATCCATTATTCTAAATAGTTCATTTTTCCTTGGGTAAGGGACATTGGTATTTCACAGTACACTGAGTAACATGTCAGTAGTGATAAGTCCAAAGCAACCAATCTAACTGCACACATTTCAAAAACAAAAAAAGTAATATGTTCCACAGAAATGTAACAATGAAAAGCTCAAATTATAGCGATGACATGCGGATTTTCAACCCTCATTACAGTGTTAAACTTTATACGAAACCAGTCTGGAAATTTTCTTGGGTGCATACTCTCCAACTGGAGTGCATCAATTTGGCACATTATCAGATGTGTATGTTATCTATGGATGTATCCTGTTCTGGTCATGTTGTAGTTGTAAAAAGAGGCAAGCACAAGGCTCGAAGTATCCAATAAATTTGTGTGCATCCTAACACCAGGGCGTTATTATTTGGTACATTGCAGATGGCGTATAGGTTAACTATTTTTCTCAATGTTGTTTATTGTGTGCTATGTTTATTTTTTCCCCCATGTCATGTCGGAAAAAATTATACCGGATTCAGTGTCGTCAGTGGCTGGAACGACAGGGAATTTTCCGATTTTCTGTAATATTAGGGCTATAGAAACTAATGATTTGTCCCAGGACTGGACTATTTACTGGGAGCATCTGGAACAGTACTTTGTGCCAAACCAAGTACATCAGGCGGGTAAAGTTCCTGTACTATTGACTTGTCATTGGTACACTGGCATATAAAATTTTGAGGGATTTATGTGATTCAGTGTTGCCCATGGACAAGAGCTACGAGGAACTCATTGCTATTTTGAAATGACAGTTTTCACTAGCGGTGTCGGTATTTCATAAGCGTATGGAATTCCATAACCTGAATCAGTTGAAGGGCGAGGCCATTAATGCCTGGTTTGCAAGGCTTAAGAATGCAGTCAAGTTGTGCGAGTTCGGAGCTTTGTTGGATGATTTTGTGAAAGATCGCTTTGTGGTAGGCATGCTTCCTGGTGTCATTGTTGACCGGCTATGTGAGAAAGGCCCTACAAAAAGCCTGGTTGACTTACTTATCATCGCTGTGAGGAAGAAAAGTGCAGTACATGAGACGCCGAGCGCCACATGTGATGTCAACGCCGTGGGAACAAGAGAGTCCTTTCTACATGCCTGTAAGGTGCGGCAGAAGCTGTTGATAGTACCGCATCCGGCAGTACGACTTCCAAGCAGAAGGCTTCCTAGGGGCAGTGCAGGGCTTGGGTGGAGCACTGCTGTTTTGCCTGCGGCGAGCCTAACCATGATTTTAAAACTCGCAAGTATAAGAAGTTCCAGTGTAATAGGTGTCAAAATGTAGGCCACATTGCCAAGGTATATAGAAGCAAAGTGATAAATGCTGTTGAGGTTAAGGAAATAATATGACCATGAAGCCGCAGGGCCAGCAGATCCCATTTTTGATCCGGTTGTGGTCAATTCAAGAGTGATCGAGATGGAACTTGATAAAGGAGCAGCCATTTTATCATTACCAGTGTTAGTGTATAAAGATGTTTTCAGTCATTGCAATCTGAAGTCAACCACAGTTAAACTGAAATTTTATGGTAGTGAGATTTTGAACCCAGTGGGTGAAATTAGTGTGGACATGGGATATAATGGTAACACTAGTCAGGTTAGATTGGATGTTGTGGAAACCGAGGGTACTCACCAAAGGTGATCTGAAATAGTTTGATGTTCTAACATCAAAAAGGTCAGTGTTCCTCCTAAGTGATTGGTCACGGAGCTGTTGAAGGAATTTAGCAAGTTATTTGATGGTAAGCAGGGCACTTACAAGTATGGTTAAATAGAATTAAAATTGGCATCTGATGCAAGGCCAATTTTTTTCAAGGCAAGGACAGTTCCATTTGCTTTTCAGGAAAAGGTAGATATGGAACTTGAGAGGTTGGAACAAGAAAACATAATTAGCAAAATGGACTCTAGCAAATGGGGCACGCCTCTTGTACCTGTTGTTAAGGCGGATGGTAATATTAGAGTGTGTGCAGACTATAAGGTCACAGTAATTTATTTTGTCGAAATTGTGATTTACCCTATTCCTCGGGTGGAGGAGCTGTTTGTGGTATTGCAGGGAGGTGAGTATTTTTCGAAAATAGACTTGTCCAATGCCTACAACCAATTGTGTGTCACTGAAGAGACTGGTAAGCTGTTAGTTTAGAGCACGCACAAGAGTATTTATATTGTGAACGGATTGTCTTTTGGGGTGAAATCTGCTTGTGCTATATTTCAGAATCATTGAGAAGATGTTGTTGAGTTGAGAGGGTGCTGTTTCCTTCCTTGACATTGTTGTCTTAGGTGCTACCGAGTCTGAGCATTTTGTCAACCCGAGACAAGTATATCTGAAGTTTAAGGAGGCAGGGTTCAAGTTGAACCATGATAAATGTAAGTTCTTTGGGTTTTATCATTGACAAAGAGGGCATCCGAAAGAACCCCGACAAAATCTGGACTTTTAGTGAAGCACCCAGCCCTGTTGATGTAGATACAGTAAGAGCATTTTTGGGCACAGTGAATTATTACCCGAAGTTTATACCCAACTTTTCAACAATCCTATGTCCATTGTATGATTTGTTAAAAAAAAAGGGAGCAGGTTTGAATGGTTGCATAAGTGTGAGGAATCTTTTGTAATGGCTAAGGCTACTATTCTGTCTCCCCAGGTATTGGTCCATTTTGAGGCGGACTGGTCAGTTAAGTTGACCTGTGATGCATCCGCGAAGGGGATCGCAGCTGTTTTGTCATATGCTTTTCCTGATGGCATAGAAAAACCAATTTGCTGTGCTTCTATGATTTTGTCTAAGGCTGAAAGCAATTACTCTATGATCGAAAAGGAAGCGCTAGCTTTATATTGTGGAGTCAAGAAATTTTCTGAATATTTGTTGGGGAGGCATTTTATTATGGAATCTGATCACAAACCATTATTAGCACTCTTTGGGAAAAACAAGGGAATCCCAGGGAAGGCCGCAGGAAGACTTCAAAGATGAGCTTTATTCTTGTCAGGGTTTGATTACATCTTCAAGCATGTGAAAGGGAAATGCAATGTTGCAGATGGCCTGCCAAGATTGCCACTGGGGGATGAAGTTGAGGTTAACCAGGTTGACTCGGTGGAGAGTGAGTATTTGCATTTTGTCAAGCAAGCCATTATAATTGATACAAACACAGTGAGGGGTGAGACTGAAGCGGACACAATCTTACACATGGTGGTAGCGTACATACAGAATGAGAGGCCTCGTATAGTGTCAGATGAGTTAGGAAGGAACTGTCGGTCGAACAAGGGATACTCATGTGGGGTTATAGAGTAATCATTCCCATTCCCAAAAGCTGTCAGAAGAGAATGTTCTAAGAGGCACATTCTACACACCTTGGGATGGTATAGTTAAAAAATTTATGTAGGTCTTTTTTGTGGTGGCCTAACTTGAACTTAGATTTGGAAGAATTCATAAGATCCTGTGAAGTGTGTATGTCAGCAAGGACAGATTCCTCCAAGGTGGGTGAGGTTAAGTGGTCAGAGTAAAGAGGTTTTTGAGAGAATACACCTGGATTATTTAAGACTGGTAAAGGGTACACATTTTTTGATTATCACAGATTCATTTTCAAAGTGGGTGGAGGTATTCTAGATGAGTTCCCTAACTATGGATGCATGTATTGGCAAGCTTATGGAGACCTTTACCAGGTATGGGTTGCCCAGAACCATTGTTTCAGATAATGGCAGCAAATTAGTTTTTGAAGAATTTGAGAGTTTTTGCAAGTTCAATGGTATCGAGCACTTGAAGTCACCTCCCTACCACCATGAAAGTAATAGGGCAACAGAAAATGTGGTCAAAACATTTAAGGCAGGATTGTCTAAAGCACTGCAAGACGGAGTTAATGCACGTACTTCAGTGGGCACTTTGGTTAGTCATTGTCTGATGTCCTACAGGTATGCACCTCACTGCATGACTAAGGTTAGTCCAGTTAAACTCATGTTTGGTAGAGCTGTGAGGACTAGGCTCGACCTGATTAAGCCCCAGGATATTAGGGGGCCCGAGCAGCCCATCATGACAGAAGGGTAAAGATGAGTGCAGTTTGCAGTAAACGAGGAGGTGTGAGTATGTGACTATAGATCCTCGTGTAAGGAGTGAAAAAGAGGGAGAGTAAAGCAGGTCACTGGCAACAGAATTTTACTTGTTAAATTACGCGATACGGAACTTGTGTAGAAGAGGCATTACCACCAAACTATTAAAGCAGGGAAGGGTCTGGGTTGGTCTGGTCATGCTCCAGATACAGGCGGGGAAGGGGTTGTGGAGCAGCAGCCAGTCAAATTTCCCTAAAACCATAAAGCCTCCAATTAGGCTTAACCTAGAAGGATTTTTTTCTATTTATAATGTACCTTAGTATGAGATAAGGTAAGGTAGTATTAGTATAAATTTGGAATGTGGTGTTTGTTTGTTTTGCTAAGGATGGTCCTGCAGCTTGAGGGAAAGGTGCTGGAGTATATCGAGTTGGCACAGTAACGGATGTGTATGTTATCTATGGATGTATCCTGTTCTAGTCATGTTGTAATTGTAAATGGGTGAGCACATGGCTCAAAGTATCCAATAAATTTGTGTGCATCCTAACACCAGGGAGCTATTATTTGATACATTGCACCAACCCAGCCTCATATAAACCTCAATAAAATCATGAAGGGCAGAGTACTATCCTTAAAATAATTTATCACAAATTTTTGAAACTATGACAAACATTGTGTGAATTATGTCACCATTTTAATTTTGATGGTGCACATACAGTTTTACGGAGACAAACACTGGACTTTTTTTTAGAACATATGGCTTTTTACATAACTCAAAAAATTACTGAGTTTTGGAATGGATTATATACGTCTGCATCGTTCAAAATCATATCAATCTGCAGCAACACATCCCTGCCAATTATTCTCCAGGCTCTCGATCCCATCCCTGAAGAAATGAGGCTCCTGTGAATCAAGGAAGTCCCAGAAGGCACTTTCTGTGCCATCCATGTTTTTTAACACACTGTCCTTAAATATATTTCCTAAATGTATAAACATATGGTAGACTGATGGTGCAAGTCTGGGGAATGCGAAGGGTATAAAATTGCTTTGTTCCATATGCTTAACAGCCAACCTCAAAAAATTGAAATTAGTAGATTTTAAAAAAATTGTAACACTCATTTTCTTTTGCACTATGGAAATTTGAAGCCAGACTGCTTTCTTTGTGGATACACCTTTACAAATTCAACACTAAAATCATGCTGAGTGCACTTCCTTTGAGCCGACTGAGATTTTGCCAAAAGTGTGTTATTTAAAACATCATAAGACATTGGTGCCCTGAAGGTGGTTTTGGTTTATTTGACATCATTAATCACTCTTTCATACTATGCATTATTATGAGGTATGACAATAATTGACAGCATGATGAAAGCAAGTTTATAATATTTTGGGCAACCATTAAGTCCCTCAATTATACTGGTCTTAGACCACTGAACACCCATCTTGTCTGGTGAATTAACTGAAATTTTCTTTTCCCACTGCAGAGAACAAAATTGTTCTTGGTGTATGCCTACTACCTCTTCAGATGTTTCTCCTTTCTTAATCAATAACACAGATGTAATTTTGTCAACAAAGAATGCAGATATGATTACTTCACCTATGTGGGCATTTATCCAAACACCTGTACGTGGGGAGAGGTACAAACAATAGAAAGTTTCAGAGGTTATGGAGAACAGAAAGGAACAGGAAGTCCATGCTGGTGACAACTGTGAAGGAGTGGAATATGTTACAAGAGGAGTTGGTGATGGTGAAAGGTGTTGGGTGATTAAGGAAAGGACCGGAGAGTGAATATAGATGAGGGAAGGAAGCGCTTGCCACCAGGCAATAGTCCAATTGCAAGTTGGAAATTATTAATATTGTTATTGTGTTAGGCTACCTGTGGCAGCACCCTGCACTTCTGTGACTGAAAGCAAGATGCTATTCACTGCCGAATGATTTGTGATGTAATAAGTAAGTACAATGGGGTATACTTTTGAATTATTTCCTTCATTTTTTTCCACAGAAAATGTAACCATTCTCAACACACTCACAACACTTGTTTTACGTATGTTGAATTACCATTTCATTTATAATGGCAGTCATTTTCGAGCATCCACAAGTGTAACGTATAGACTATTCACATTTCAAAAACATTTTATGGAACAGGTGTCTGGCACTATCTGCTATCAAAGCTGATAAATTATGCTCAGTTATGAATGTAGTAAAGTAACATTCTACCCTAATTGAACTAAATTCATCACTTCCTATATTAACACATTTTTATCTGGTTTGGGCTTGAGTCGTTTCATTGTTCTTGTGCTTCACTGAACTTACATGAATGTTATGAATGTTGAAATCACTTCTTCCACCATGCGCAACATTTAAAATCACACTTGCACACTTTGCATTTCACATAATTTCCACCTTATGGAGAACAAACTGCCCAAGGGAAATCTGTAAGGTATGATTGCAGACTGCTTGTGCACCTTAGTTTTTGCTTTGCTCTTTTCCATCTTATTTGAAATAAACAATAAAAACCGGAGTCTACCGAGAACGTTACAAAGGTACTTCATCTTCAAGGTCTATTTTTTCAAAAATATGACACACTAATATTAAAAACACTTTTAAAAATTATGCAAAACTGTGGAAGAATGTCCAATCACAATTAAACATAAATGCACGTGCCCAATATGGCAGCCAACGAATAAAAGTCAGACGTCGACTAAAGTCTTTCTTAATACTGCATGTTACAATTATTGCGCAATTCAAAACTACAGTATTATTGCTTATGATTTGATTAAATCATTACAAATTACGAATTAGGTTCAACAAAAATAAAAATCTCAGAAGCCTGAAATTTGTAAAAAAATTTATGCAATTCGTAAAACCGTACAAACAGTAAAAATTAAGACAAAATATGAAAAAATTGTATAAGTTGGCAGCTATGCATATGTCACTCAGCTCTTTGATGATGTCTACGAAAAAAAAAATTAATTTTATATTGAGATATGCTGACTGCTTTTTATAAAACTGCTGATAAATTTAGCCAATTTTTGCACAGTATGGAAGATAGTGGTAATGGTTTCACCATGGATAACACCCAGTGCTGCCCATCCCACTAATGGAAAAACCTTATATGGTGTCAATTTTTATTTTTGAAAGAGTTAGGGTGTTTCATCAAATCCACTTTGTTTATGATTATTGTACATAAAACAATTTTCAACGCACCTCACAATACAACTGAGTAGGGGCTCACTGTGGTGACAAACTAATAGGATACCACAGATGCCAACATGCTACTCTTTGTGATGCTCTATCAGTTAATACATTATCCAGTTGTTTATTTTTTTCACTTTCCCTATTTTCTGTAGATATTCATAAACAGGTGAAGAGGAACTGTTGGGCAAGTACCCTGACTGTGATACATGGATTTCCTTACACACATGCGTGCACATGCTTATGCACGCACCTGCACACACATGCATATGCATGCACATGCACCTTTGAAATGTAGTCCTCCACCTCCCTCATCATGGAGACTGTTCACCAGCATGGTATTTTTAAAACCAGCATTATACTGTCCATTTTGAATTTCCATCTATGCCCCATGCACTCACTACATTAAGATATTTTTCTATTATGATGTATTCCAGTTTGAACTCATGCACTTAAATTGAACTATAAATTATATTATTTTAACATGTTACACAGTGCATTATAACATGTACTATAACAACTACACGTACACTAAAAATTGTGAGCAACTTTCTGTTATTATGACCTTTAACAGTTATTACAGATCCATAGGTCTTGTACAAAGTTACTGTTACATTTAATGTAAATTACCACTCCATTTGACCTGTTATAATAGGAGGCAGAGAGTGTGTGTTTCAGCCATTTACTTCCAAACCACCTGGTATCATTTCAAAATTCCTATAGCATAAAATGCATATGTGCCAATTTTACACGTAATATTATCATTTGCGGTCTGGGAAGATAAAAAAATGCATTAGTAATTTTGCTAAGATGACTTGTGTAGCAAAATTATTTTCCAAAAAATGTTTGCGCCATTTCATTTATGTGGTGGGCACTGAAAACATTAAGCCTGTTGTCCCTATGTCATCATGGAAGTCTCCATTATTCTGGCTCATGGGTCAGACAGGTAAACATCATGCCAGGTCATGTATACTTGTGTGTTGATTTAGTTTGCAAAAGTCTGAAATTTATTATAAACACTTTGTTTTTGATCTTGTGAAAATCTGACCTTATTCCCCTTTCACATATTCAAAGGACTTCATTAATAATTCCCTTACAGGTCACAAGCATTTTGTATATAGCTTAATTGTACAGCTCGGTTCCAAACATGTATGACCAGTGGATTGTACTTTGTATGTGAGCTGTATGTAGTGAAAATACATTGTTCAAAAGAATGAATGGAACATGTTTTTGAAAACATGCCGTACTGCATAGAAGAATAGTTGACAACTAGTTATGCTACCACATGTGCCTGTATTCTTTTTAGATAAAAAAACGCAACAAATCATCATTGGATTCTCATTCATTTTGACAATAGAAACAGAAATGTTCAAACAGTGGCAAAAAAAAAGTAGGAACAATCACCCATCTAGTCATAGAGTGTGGATTTCATCAGAGTTGGAGAACTTTAGTATGGTGTATGCCTTCCGTGAGCATTTATCACTGTCTAACACCTAGGTGGCATGCTCCGTACAAGTCGATGGAGGTCTCCCTGCTGTATTCGTTCCCATTATTCAGTGTGAGTCTGTGAGAGTTCTTGGAGAGTCTGTAGTGCAATAGGATGACCACAAACATGTCTGTCAAGCATATCCCATACGTTCTCAATGGGGTTCAGGTCACGATTCACCGCTGGCCATTCCATCACTTGAATGTCCAGCCGTCGCAAGACATCCCTGGTGATGCCCGTTAAATATAGCCTGGCATCATGATGCATGAAAAGGAATTCAGGGCCAACACCCTATGCAGCAGCCACCACATGGCCTAACAGGATCTGCTCGATGTACTCCCTGGCAGTAAGGTGTCCTCGTATGACAACAAGATCCGTATGGCCATCGACACTAATGCCACCCCACTCCAATATAGAACCTTGCCTGAATCTGTTGAAGTGTTGGACAACATTTGTATGTACCGCTCACCACGGCTTCTCCATACACGTACACACCTATCATCTTGCATCAGGGGAAATCGTGATGTCTGTGAATAACACAGCTCTCCAATGGCGAAGTTGCCAGTTGACGTAGTTACGGGAAAACTGAAGGTGAGCAGCTTGATGTTGCCACATTAAGATGGGTACTTGAACGAGACATCTGGGTCATAAGGGCCTTTTTCGTAACNGTGAGCAGCTTGATGTTGCCACATTAAGATGGGTACTTGAACGAGACATCTGGGTCATAAGGGCCTTTTTCGTAACTTATTCCTTACAGTCTGATTGGAAAATGTGACTCCAGCGGCCTTACAGAGATCCTATTGCAGTTCTCTGGCAGTGGCCTACAGCGCCACAATGCAGAGATGGCCAGATATTGATCATCATGTGGAGTTGTAATGCTTTAAAGGCCTTGTCCAACCTGCCTGGTGAACTGACCTGACTCATTGTAGTGATTCTACAACCAATGAATGAAAGGCGGGAAAACATTGAGGTCTGTGGCAACATGATGAAAGGTCCACACTTCCTGGATCAATGTGACTGCTCTTGCAACTTGTACAGCATTGAGATGTCACATTGCATGTGCTCGGTTAAATACGATCTCCACAAATGACAACTTCCATCTGTGTACCTTACTACGACACACTGACACACCATGACGTACTTTGTTTTGAAGAGTTACCTGACACTGTACTGCAGAGCTAAGCCTATAGATCATGTGACTCTACTGAGGTTTATGCTGAGTAGCAAAGGTCTTAATTTATGCCATTAGACCACTGGTGCCACCTGTAGCCAAATAGAGGTTATCAGACGTTCAAAAACATGTTCCGCTAATTCTTTTGAACAGTGTACAAGTAAATACAACAGCAAGTTTGTGTTGTGGTCTTTCAATGCATTTTGTTTCTACATTCTTCATGACTTCTTAAATAACTGGCCTGCTTCAATATGGGAGTTCTACTACTAACTTAGCATAAACTTTAGGCAGCTTGCCAACTACCTAAGAAATTTCCCAACACATAATTTTAATATTAAGTGTCACTATTATAAAGTGTCTGCTGTCACAAATAGCTAATTGCAACTGGAAATTATAGGAGTGTTAGGAAGTTGCACAGCCATGGGATTAAACTATGATATGGGAGAAGAGATTCATGCTGATCTGAGCAATGATCCTCTGGTGCCCACAACAACCCAGCATTTCAGTTTCCCATCCATCTTAACCTCTACAATTCACACCACATTTAAATTTCTTCCTAGGCTCAAGTGATATAAAAAAATCCATCAAGTTTGACCAGTGTTTGATATTATTTTATGGGTNTTAAATTTCTTCCTAGGCTCAAGTGATATAAAAAAATCCATCAAGTTTGACCAGTGTTTGATATTATTTTATGGGTGTAATACCTCCAACATCGATTAAAAAAGAATCAGGTGTTGGAGCTGTAAAAAAAATTCTGCAGTTGGTGTGAAAAGTTACAGAAGAAAGAGGTGAGGGAAATATTTTGTTCATANTTAAATTTCTTCCTAGGCTCAAGTGATATAAAAAAATCCATCAAGTTTGACCAGTGTTTGATATTATTTTATGGGTATAATACCTCCAACATCGATTAAAGAAGAATCAGGTGTCGGAGCTGTAAAAAANAAGAATCAGGTGTTGGAGCTGTAAAAAAAATTCTGCAGTTGGTGTGAAAAGTTACAGAAGAAAGAGGTGAGGGAAATATTTTGTTCATACAGTGCCTCTGTTTACCGGACTTATAGTCAGCAGACTTTGTATTTACCAGACAAAATCCGAAGCCACAATTATTTATTTTTATCAGTGTCCACTTGCTGCTTGTACGGTGTGAAAAGTGTTGTTCAGTGGCAAGATATGTGCATGTGTGAACAGCTGTGTTATGCAAGTGGGTGGAAGTTATTTTTAGAATCATGCAATAGCTCGGCTGTGGGCGTCTACTATAGCAGTGACCATAATTTGTGACACACATAACATTTACTGTGTAGGATGTGCTCTCTATGAGTGTGCGCATAACTTGTGAATGTGCCCAGCCCAATATGTCTGTTATGTTTACTGCAGCAATTTTGTATGTTTTACAAAGCACATTCCAATCAATTGCTATGTTTCCAATCATTTTTACAACCTAGATGTTGCTATTAGTGACGCATTCTGTCCTTTTTTATTGAGATTACTACAAATGTAAGGTAATAAATGTGTGCAAGTATTTAGTCTATGGTGTTTTAACATGTCTTACATGACTTTGCTACTTTACGGTGAGCGGGAAGAGCTGTCATGAAAAAATAGTTTATAAAAATTAATCAAACAACCCTTAATACATATTTTCCGCAAATAAATTTACATGTTTTTGTCATTAATTTCCTTTCACGGGAAGACGTTCATTTTTAACAGAATCGTACTTTACTACACCTAAATTGTAACTTGTTTTGAATGTGAATTTATTTCTAAAATTTATTCTTGCATTGCTCTTTGAAATCATGAAGAAGTAGGTACGGGATTTTGTTATACAATGTTAATGGTTTTTATCAACTTGCCACTTGTAGGACCTGAAATGCGTTGTTATTGTACACCAAAGAGATAAGCTCAATAACTTGAAAGGTAGAGGGAAGGAAGTTATTTTTATAGAATTGTGCAACTGTGTGGTTATGTGGTCATTGAGCATTGTGTTGCTCACGTATAACATAGTGTACATTTTTATGGGAACATCATGTGCAATTTATTATAGTCAATCCAGCATTTAAGTTAAATATTGTGCACATTTGTTGTGTGAAATGGCTTCCCCCTCAGGAGAAAAACTAGAAGCAGGTGTTTCAGTGGCAAGGCTACACACCACATCACAGCACTTGAAATGCCACAATTTATTAAACAGTGGAAAAAGTGCTTAAAATTAATTTTTAAAGAGAGTGATGATACAGACAAACTAGAAGGCAGGCGATTGATAACATAACCAGAAACATCAAAGTCAGCACATACAGTTGGAGCTTAAAGAGCATGGTCAAATGTGGCACAGCCCATTACACGTTTGATGGTACCGATATTCACATCACATACATATATATAACTATTATCATATTCTTGCTGCTAAAGGGTGAGCAGGACGTGTACTTTTCTCATTTCTGAGGAAAATGTACGAGTGGTACATGGGTAAATATTGAAATTAACTGTCACACTCTCATGTTGACAGCAGGAGAATGGAGGGTGTGCTGCCTGTTTCCATTTCCAGATTATCATCTAAGCCTGAGGAAGTCATTAAAAAAAATAGAAAAAAAGGCACGGATGTGGAAATGTTGACAAGTCGGGATGCAAAATTTAAAAAAAGAATGTCACAGTGTAAGTAAACGTGCTCATTGCAAATTTGTATTACTCAGCTGACACCTAGAAAATATGTTAACTACACAAGCTCACATTTTTCCTTCATTTTCCTTGGACAAATAACGGTTGGTTGTAAATTACCAGAAATAATTGCATCTCGTTGTCCCTCCTGGCTACAAAACCATCTTTGCAGTGTTGAAAATATTAGTGCTAAAGTGAGCCACTAAAATATTCATACCTGTATATATTTTAGTAGTTTGCCATTTACTGGACTTTCTGGTTTACCAGACTATATCTCCCCCCAATTAATCCAGAAAACAGAGGATTTACTGTATTATCATTGTGACTAAGCAAACTTAAAATCATGTGCATTGTTCCAAAAAATATTAAAGTTCTTTTGCGAACAATGAATGTTTTTTTTTACTATATTATGCTAGTAACCGGACACATTTAAACCATTCTCAGAAACTCTTTCCTTAAATAGGTAACTCTCAACCAACACATTCATATTCACTCAGGCCTACTGAAAATCAAGAGGATTTAAATGATAAATTAGTGGAGAAATTGTAGCACATAGTAAATCATGATCCACGTTCGCCTGCATGCACACGAGCCTATGAAAATATAACCAGAAAAACTTTGCTAGTAATAATGTAAACAGGTTGCAGAATTTCAATTTTAACATGTTCCAACTTGAGAATTTCCAATGCCATTGGTTTTATTATTTGGTATATATATTCATGGTAAATCTTCCGGAAATACAAATTATTGTAAATAATATTTATACTGACTGTATTTACAGAAACAACCAAGATGTGGATTACTTAATATCATTATTTCTATCACCATAAATAGAGTGCTTATTGTTAATGCAAACCACATCTCCCACCTTAGCAACCATTAGTTCCAATGCTGCTGTGCAGCAGGCTAATGCCCTCTACTCAGGATCATCACTCCCTGAACACACGAATGACCTCTCTGATGACTCTGCAGCTGGCATGGAGTGTGGGAACAAACCCTGCTGACCAGAATCTCCACCACCAGAGTCAAATGGCTGTCCCGTATTCATGTCTCTAAAAGGTAACTTTTGCGGGTGTGTAAGTTCGGGCTGGCCATTACCATTTGGAAACATTCCCATAAAATATACCACCAGGGAAATGAAAGTCACCTCAGGAACACAGCAGTTTGTCTGAACTGGATACACCAACATGCATCCCTTCACACAGTGCTCCTGCCCCGTAAGCATGCTTTCAAGTGAAATGTGATGATTGGTAATGCTCCCCATAATTTTTCTAAAATCCTACCATGGAATTGCACCCACAGAAAAAAAAAACTGGTGACCTCATTATTTTTTAACCAATTAGGCATGTATGCCCACACCCATTTCTCAAAAATGGACTTGGCACATAATAAAGTCACAACAGTGTCAGCTTCAGAAAAAATTTTATTTACTTTCCCATTTTTAAAAATTCTTAAGGTTAAAATGTGCTTTAGTAACAATTCTATTAAAAACAGCAAAAGACAGTCTTACAGAATATTTGCGACATTCAGTTACACCAGTTTAAAGCCAAATTGAATAATTTTGTCATGTTAATAATGTTTTTAAGTATAGTTTTGAATTTCTGTACATAATTATTTTTGCAGGGGTTCATTGTAAATATGTATAGGTGGATGGGAAAATTACCCAGCAATATTCGACAAAGTTTGTGGAAGCTGTGTGTCCGTCGATAATTCACACGCCATCTTTAAATGACAACTGTCGATCCCAGCGCCACAGTCTGTAATGTACAGGTTTACAGCACTGGACCCGGGAAATAAAAAAACTTTAAACTAAAACTTGATACATGTCTACAAACACAACACACATGATAGACATCCCGNACACAACACACATGATGATAGACATCCTACCCGCCTTGAAATATTATATTTCAACTGATTCACTGGCAAGGGGCATAGCTTCACAACTGGTCAGGTAATAATTCCTGATGAGGTGAACACTTGCATCACACACACGACACCATCAGGGCCAGGAAATGTTTTCACAACACGACCCAGACGCCAGTTCATAGTTGGCATATTAGGTTCCTGAACAAGGATCAGTGTGCTCACTTGCAGGTTAGGTGTATCTAACCTCCACTTGCGATGAACTTGCAGCTGATGAAGATAATCTTTGTGCCAATGTGACCAAAAGGATTGATGAAGTTGCTGCAGAAATGTCCCCATTGAAAGATGATATTAGCTGGAACTGTAGTCACATCCTTTTCTGGGAGTATCTGAGGTGGACTTCATGATAAAAAATGGCTTGGGGTCAGAACCTGGAGGTCCAAAGGATCCGTAGACAGAGCACACAATGGTCAAAGTTGAGGACTGCCTCCACTTGGGTGAGCACAGCGTAGAACTTCTCATAACTCAGCAATTGCTTCCCAACAACCTTGGTAAGGTGTGACTTGACTGCCTTGACACCAGCTTCCAACAGTCCTCAGAAATGAGGGGCTCGAGTTGGGTTGAAGTGCCAAGTTGCCTGCATAATGCTTGTATGGTAGTCTCATCTTTGCTTGTGTTGAGAAGGAAAGTATACAATTCCTTCAGCTGGTTGCTGGCACCAACAAAGTTTGTGCCACAGTTACTGCTGAAGAGATCCTGGCACCAACCACGACGTGCCACAAATCTTTGCAGTGCAGCCAGAAATGCATCAGTACTGAGCGACGACACCAATTTTAAATGGAGTGCTTTTGTGCAAGAGAGATGAACAAACAGATGTATGTTTTAAACATCCTAGGTTTCCAGAGTATGACCATTGTAATGGTAAATGGACCAGCATAATCCACTCCGGTTTTCAGAAAAGGTTTGGCCTGAGTGACTCTTTCAGCAGGAAGATTTCCCATCCTTGGTGTTGTATGTTGTGGCCAACAGTGAAAACATATCATGCACAAGTGCAGCCTGCGTCTCACTACAACTCTGCCATTGACGTTCCAGAAATTTTGCTGGAGTAATATTAACAAGTGTTGCGAACCAAATCTCTGTGCAAATCTCTGTGCAGTTGGTCAATAGTCAACTCAGTCAAGCGACACTGTTTTAGGAGAAGTGCAGGATTTTTCTGATCATGTGGCAAATCCATTTGTAGTTCACCCTCAGTTTTATTTTAAGCATTGCAATAAAATTCTGAAGGAAAAGTAGCCAGAAGTTAAACCCTAATCGCAGGCAAACAAAGTGCCAGATTTCAAAATAACTGCATCATAGTGTTCCTTAATTTCAAGAAACACTTTAGATGACATAAAATATTCTGTTTAAATAATATTATGAAATCTGTTTGACTAAAGCTGGACTCATAATAGCCTGACAAACACAACAGCCAGACATGGCATCAGAGCTTGACGGAAATTCATATTAAATTTTCTTTAGTGTTTACAATACCCCGACGAAATCTGCCTAACAAGTGTGGTAGTTGGCTATTGGAAAATCATAAAATGGAAAGTATGGCCTAATCCTTATAATTATCAATATTTACAAACTTAAAACTCACGATAAAGTGAATGATTTTTTTACTTTTGACAATATTTGAATTCATATGCGAGTAAAAACAAAATTATTTAAAAACAAACTGGAATGTTATTTTGACACCAAGTTAGTTTATTATTCACTACAGTGGGAAAATACGCACAAAATTTTGTTTTGTAATTTTGTATTTACATTATTTGCATGCCCCCAAAGAATCCAACACAAAGGAAAGTAGAAATAGAACCTACTTTTGTTGGGTTGTCAGGCCAGCAATTTTGTCAAACCTACATCACAGTGACCTTGCTTTTCAATGGCTGCTACTCAGATTCTGTCATGTCAGGTTTGTCGGGGTATTGTGACTAGCATAAGATTTGAGGTTAAAATTTTCATGATTGTGCTTTATAAAATGAGTTTAAAGTCATCTTCTGTTGACTTAATGAATTTTCATTTTTGTAATATCACAAAACTGTAGAGGTCCTCAAAACATAGAAAACAGGTTTTAGGCACTTGAATACCTTTAAGCTGTGAAATTCTGCATTGTAGGGCACAAGACAGCCCAAGACAGTAAGGCAGAAAACATTATTTTATAAATGCCAATATCAACTATTGCTAATAAACATAAAAAATTTCAGGAGCTTACATTATTATCTTCTTCTTTATTTCCATAATTTATGTCCTCAAATGTAATTTTACCAAAACCTGCAAGAACCTCTTTTTGATATGCAGACTCAGCTGCTTCTGTTGAAAGATGACTCAAATCAGATTTACTTGAAGACGATGACAGTGGTTTTTCTCTAGGCAAAGTTGATGTGACAGACTGGGCATCATCTGAAAATAATTACAATATATGAGTATCATCAGTTTTTCTTACTCTCCATAATGTAACAAAAAAAATGTTCTTACAATTCAGGATTATGATAATTCCACACAAATTTTTGAAGAGTAAATCATATTTCTTTGCAGTAAAAATAACCAAATTTTAAAATTACCAATAAATTTTTTTTTAAATTTATCAAACAAGTTAATGATATCAAAACCTGTGGCATAATCAACACTGCAATGCTAAAACACATACTACATTATTATAAGAGATTACATTGCACTGGGTAACTAACTTTTTCAGTATTTTATAAGTTAAAAAACATACACTAACAACAAAAATTAAAAATTAAATTTGATACCTCATATTTTTAAGATCTACATTACCATCAGAGGCATGCAAGTCTGCCTTTTATTACTCATTCGGTTCATTCAACTAGCAACTCGTGCAGCCGTTAAACACTCGTCAAAATATGATGGACTTTCAAAACAATGAACGAATCGTCAATTGATGAGTGGTTCGCAACCCAAGCTACCAGAGAAGAAGGCTGGGCCATCCCGCCTGTTTCGAGTAACGGTACTTGGGAGGGTGGCACATGATGTTACTGCGGTACAGCACTCCTCCGAGTCTAGGGCCGTATGCCATTCATTGCTAGTTTTGGATTGCTGGTTTACCCTACCTGGGGCACGATTTTTGAAACTATCTGAATTATTCCTCTAAAGGAAAGATGTCACTCCGCTATCAGAATGCTCAAAGCCAATTTTTGAACAATCAATAGCTGAATTGCTTACCAGAATTGAGCAATGAAGTGTTAAAATGAATCCGAACAGCAAGGTAGCTGCCGGAATCACCATTCCTCTAGAGATTTCTATCACTATCGTCTAGAGATTTTTCTGTTATTCCTTTGTGTGATGTTGGAAACTTGCAAATAGACACTACCTTGTGTATAATTAATAAAGGAGAGAAAAACTGTTACCAAATATAAAATTATACTAACGTAAAGATCTGTAAAAAAAATTGTGTAAAAAAAGTTGTTTGGTACCCGAAAACTGATAGAATTGCTACGAAATCATGTAAAAACTAACACGAAACTGCTGGAACATAAAACAAATAATGAAATCAATTTTGCAAGAAAAGTTTAAGCTGTGAAATGTAGTTAATACTGTAAATCAAAATGCAATAAATTTTTTTTGGACATACAAACATTAATAAAAAATATTTTATAGCTTACAGCCATAGCCAAAATGTTAACAATAATTTTGTAATGGTATATTGATAACAGAAAAATTTAAATTGTAACAGCTATTTAATTTGCATTTTATGATTTGTTACAATATGGTAAAGCATTTTACTGTTCTTTCTTGAATAAAGTTACGATAAAGTAGTTAAAATATAAAAGTTTCTTAAAAATATTCTTAATTAATTATAACCCTATTTATTTCTTAGTAATTTTTTTCTTGCAATTATTAGCTTAATTACGTTAATATGAATTATATTAAGGAAAAAACAAATCTGCACAACGAATAAGCGTTCATGTTGATTACCTATGACTTACTTCTTTATTTATAATATCTATCAGTTACTAGTTCTGTTGTCACTGTAGATAGTTTAATATTTTTTTCAGGTAATTGCAATTGCTTATCCTGCATTATCTACAAATAAATAAAATAAATATTTGTGTAGTTTAAAACAAAATTTTCCTACTACAACAGATTTAACATGATTAGTTCAGCTTCGCTGATGACACACAAAATGCAACGATTCCAAGTTATTAGATTGATTATTTAAAAATCTGATACATTTCATTCCGACAGTCACTAGTTGTCCCAAAAATACATATTTTGGCAACCCCTACACTTGCTACTGGAATGGAAGAATCAAATTGATCGGCTAGAGAATTTGTTCAGACAGTTTAAAAAAATTGGCCCCTGTTTTGTTGTGAACTCTTACTTATAACTTAGTGTTTTTACATTAATTAGGTTTGCAATTATTTGCGATGTTATGCTCATAATCACAGGAAAGTCACTAGTTTATTGTTGCTATGAACCATAGTCAAATACACTACATTACAATGCTGGACACTCGACAGGAATATTGAAAACAATGCCATCAGTAACCATAGCGGAGAGTAGGTAAACGCGCATGTGAATTGGCTATTTCTTTAAATTGAGAGACATGGAATAATTTGAAAAAATCATTGATAATTATGAAATCAACCATTGCCAGTGGCCCAGGCTTATAGTGTCAGAGTGCATATAATTTTCTTTCCTGAAATCTGACCCCAAGTATCCTGCTCTGTGTGTCTCGTAGTTGTTCTAAGTACGTGTTCCTCACATCACTGTCATTAATAAGGTGATTTATTTTATTTTTATTTCATCTTTCAATTCACTCCAGTAATAATGTTATTATGTATTGTAGGCAATAGGAACTGGTTTTTGGTATAAAAATGTTAATAAGTGAATGCACGATTTACAGGATTAAACCTTGAATGTCATAGTACCATTATTGTTATCTGTAAAAAACAATCATTTACATCATAAAAAATTTAATATTCCCAAAATATATGTTTTAACTACTTTTAGACCAAGTTCTTGGTAGACGAAACAGAATTTGCACTATGTAGTATTGGTTATAACAACTTGAAATACAACCAAAAGTGAAATAAACACTCAGTAATTCTGTTTATTACTAAAATAAAATATCAGAAATTATGAAGACTAAGGGCTCATCTGAAAGAAAGTTTACATTACAAAAATTATTATGTACTGAAAGTACAAATCATACTACAGCATATTACTAGTATATTTCCTATATAAAATAAGAATCGCAATAGAGGGGGTGATTCATAAAGACCAGAGAAATTAAGTAAGATACATAAAAACACGGAAAAATTATTTCTAAATTAACAAAAAGTTTTAAAAAAATCAAAAAGTGGCCACATAACTGCGATTTTACACTAAATCTGTGTCATACTGAATATCAGAGTGCAAATTATAGTGTGCACAGAGGGCTTCACCAATTTATCAGTTTAATTTTTTTTATCCTAATCATTTGCAACAATTTGGGGAGAAAATATGACGTGGGTAAATCAGTGTGGTGCTACATGCTTGCAGTCGCTCGCACTTCAGAAAGCAGAGTGGGGAAGATTTTGCATGAAATCATAGTTCTGTGGCTATATTTTGGGATAAGTGTAAGGTGAAAAAAATTTAAAAAACAACATAATGCAATAGTTAACACTTGTAAAAGCAATGATTTTGTGTTAATTTCTAAAATAACACATTATGGAGACTAGGAGTTCATATGAAGGAAAGGCTTACACTACAAAATAATGGTATGTATTGATGAAGGACGGCATCCTGCCCTCTAGACTGTCTGCCACGCCGCACGCTCAACTCAATCACATCAGCATTAACGCTTTGCACGAGCGCACGATGCCCTTATGCAGGGCCAGTTAGTGGTGTGTAATGCTAATTAGAGCAAGGAAGTGTTACCATTTCTTTCCCCCCTCGTCGGAGAAGGGAGGCGCGGATGGATTTTGAAATCAGAATTGCGGGGCTAAATGAAAGCAAAATATATCATTATTTAAAAAGACACAAGGACGTGTGCACCATGCGAGAGACACCCCTGCAATATCCATTGAGTATTTAGTTTTGTTTCTGTGAATTCCTTGTGTTCACCTCATGACGTTACCTCATTTCGCCTCTCTATTTAATCATTATTGCAAGTGTTGTACATGTAAATTTTATTGATGAATTTTTTTTTTAATGTATTTGCCAGAACAAGTGTGTACTTTGTCATTGAACTAGCACACAAGTAGTTCTGGTGCGTGACTTGCTGCCATGCCACGGCTGCGTGCATCCGCCATATTTTAGTCTTCGTCAAGAGTGTTAAGGGGTAGGCAGTGTCACGTCGCACTCCAGGTGCACTCACGTTTTTCATGCCAACCATGTAGATTTCAATAGACACAGTAATTATCAGAACCTGTTTTGTTTTCAGAACCTGGAGACGCCACCCCTTCTTCCCTGGGACTAGCTAGCATCGTCTGGGGAAGCTTAAGCACTTCGTTATAATTTTTAACCAAACGTTCGCACATTTTTGTGAATTTTAGCCTACCTGGCAGGCACGCAGCCAAGATCTGCATTTTTTTCACTTCTCAGTGAGTTAGTGTAACGTGCAAAGTTAAATATATGTAAGATTTCAAACTACGTGTTTTTATTTCTGAGCACAACCCATGTTTGATCTATCAACCTTTGTAAGACCAGAGTAGACATATCACTTCAATATTTCAATGACTATATAATCTAAAAGGAGTTACTTCAAGAATCCTTACAAAAGAAATGCAAGATTATTGGTTCTTTAGCTGGTTTATCTCCCAACTGTATAAACATCACTTGAATACTGCTATTTATGTGAAATCTGAATATGTTAGTTACGCATTTACAATACATCTAAATCATTTAAATACCATACAGATGTTAGTGAACATTCAAATAGCACTGTACATCATCATCATCATCATACTTCTAAATTCAGTATGCTGTTATCTTTAACATGATAATGTATGCAAAGTAAATTTGTTTATAACATGGAAGAAGACATATTACTTCATCACCAATAATCACCAATTTTATTTTACAAACATCACTTATAACAAAAAAACTTATGCCCTGAATGAGCCATAATAAACTGTAGAAAATTTTAATTCCCGCTCATTTTGCACACATGAGGTAGTGCTAGTGACAATGGTTTCCAAGCTTTGCCATATAAAACAGACAGTGTGCCCGATATTGTAACGTATGGTATTTGCCATAGTCATGCATAAAAGTGGTTTTTTCTTAGTGTCTCGTCATTGTCATGGATGTTGACTGTATAAAAATGCTCACTTGTGTAGTTGCAACTAGTAGAAATGTTTCTGGACGTGGTGACATTGCGTTAAGTTTTCACAGATTTCCAAATAACCCTGACATTTTAATAAAGTTGGTATTAACTTGTAAGCGACAAGTTCAATCTTAAAAACGTAAGCAATTATTCAGATCACTTTGTTTCTGAAGACTTTAAAATAGATTTACAAGTGGAATTTACAGGCCAGAAGAGAAGGAAAGTTTTAAAGCAATGTTTTGTGCCACATTTAAATTTACCAAATAAAATTGAAAACAGGTCCTGTGACAGATAACACCACCTTCATTCGCGAACCGTGAAGAGAAAGTTTGTGCAATAATTGCACTATTCGCTAAAACAACCTAAGTTGTATGATACTTTACACAGTAATGCCATAAATGATGAATAACATGCTCAGATATGTCAATCAGTCACAGAAGAAGAGATGGAATCAGAGATTAATTAGTCAGCAAATTCAAAACCATAGAACAAAAAATTATGTTATTGAAAATGAAAGTATCCGACATAGAAAATAAAATAAAATGGATACAAGAATCAGAAAATTGTTTGGAAAACTAAAACAAAATGTTGAAACAACAGCTGTTGCAAATTAAAATTCTGTATAAGCGATGTCCAAAATTAGTTAAAAACAAAGTGCAGAACATTTAGAAAAATGTTTTCATGCCTAAACAAATTGACAGGTTACTAAAAGAAGTGTTGCTGGGGAAAAGAAGACATTGCAGCTGCAATTACTCTTAGGTCAATTTCTAGTAAAGCCTACGTTTACATGAGAAATAAAGTGGACTTGCCACTTCCGGGGTTGTTGACTCTTCAAAAAGGGACTTGTATTCAAACTGAAGCGTTGGCAGTCCTTGAAGTTACATCTAAAATCATGATTGAAACAGAGTTCTTAGCATTTCTATAATTTAACGAGATGAATATTAAAGATAATGTTATGATCAAAGTGAGTATTAAATACTTGGGCCCAAATAGGTATGTACAATTAATTATGGCTCGAGGACTAGCTTCATAGTGGAAACAGCTTATATTTTATAACTTTGATAGAAAACTGACAAAATAACTGCTTTTAAAGTAATGAGTGCGATTGAAGAAAGGTAATTTTCTGTTGTTGCAATTGTGACATGGGCAGAAGTAATATAAGCTTAAAAAAATAATTAAATATATCACCATCCAACACAACATTTGAAAACCCCCACAGTACTAACCCTGTGTAGGTTTTTGCAGATATGCCACATGCCATATCATTGTTACGGAATAATGTTTTGGATTATGGAATACAACTCCCATGGGGAAAAGTTAAATACGGAATTGAAGTTGTCTCCAAAATTTACACATCTTCACATTTAGTTAAAGACTCGCCAGAAAGTAAAATTTTCTGTATAACTGTTTTTGCACCACACAGCAAAATGACTTTCATCAAACTGTCCTGAACACCCAGAAATAGGTAAATTTTTTGATTTGGTTCACAAGTTTTTTGATGTGATAAATACAAGATTTGTTCACAACAAATGTAAACCATTGCACAGTGCTTTCGGGTTTCGTTTGAAAGAGCAGTTCAAAATAATTACAGAAATGAGAATCGTGGGCCACAAAATATTGATGCCATTTCAGTAAAGTTTATAAATATCTATACAATCTTTACTTGGCTTACATAATTATCTCCAAAAAACTAACACATTGAAAAGCATAATAACATGTCACTTAAACCAGGACTTACTTGAAAGTTTCTTTTCTTGTCTCAGAAATATTGGTGGTACTTATGATAATCCAACACTAACAGATTTTAAGAACAGGTTCAGGCAAATGTTACTGGGATCTGAACTTCCTCTGCTGCAAGGAGCATGTGTTGAGGACAATGGTTTAAGAGAAAAGTCTTATCTGATCAGCCAGATGTTCATAGAGTTAAGTGTAAATGACACAGAAAACAAGGATGAATAAAACGTGGAGGTTCAAGAAGAAGCTGTGATCACGACCTTGACAAGATCATGGGAAGAAAATGAAGCATTAAGATATGTAGCTGGATATTTGGTTCATGAAAGTGAGAACAATGCTTGAAAAAAAAGTTGAAGACAACGAAAATAAAGGTAACTATTGGGTTTTAATTGCAGCTATGCAATGATTAATATAAATTTGTATGCTGTTTGCGGTGTAAATTTGTTATTTTATATTTGTAGGTGGGTGGATTTAAATGTCGAGTCATGGAAAATTAACTGTCCCATCATTAAAATTTGTGGAAACTGTACAGTGCACCAAAGAAATGTTTAATAGACACCACGGGTCAGCTTACAAAAAGGGAAAGGAGATGTGAAAAACTTTTACATGAAACTGGTAGAACATTTTTCACAGGTCGCCAAAAAAGTACAAATGAAGTTTGCGAGAACTAGAACATTTATAAGACTGCAGCATTTAAATCATCAAGCAGATTTCATGTGTGCGGAAAAGATGAAGCAGAGGAAGCATGCACAGCTTCTTCAGAAGCACTGACCTTAAGGTAATGTATTGATATTTATCACTATGCTTGTTTTTGTGTTAGGACTTCATTAATACATATAGTGTATATGTAACATTAGCTAACATACTAAATGCAGAATAACTTTCCTGGCTCTCAGCAGTATTTAAAAAAATTTCAAATAATAATTTTTTTGTTAATTCTTTTGAACACTGCATATAAGATTTGTGTGGATTTAATTTGAGTATACTTGTTTAATTACGTATGATCAATATTTATATGTTATCTTCCCCTAATTCAAGGAGGATATAAGGTGGAATAATTCCATTAGCATGAAACACAATGTTTATTTAACATTTTCTTGCATAGGCTAATGACAATTTTATTTTTATTTTTATTTCTTTCATGACAGCTATATTAATATATGAACAAAGATAATATGTTTGATATCTTTTGCAAAACAGTAGATGTATCAATGTGCAAAAGAGTATTAGATATTGGTTTTACCCTTAGCTGCAATCTTAGCTGGCCAGTCGCTGCACCGTAGTGACATCAGCAGGTGCCCCTCAATGTACCATTACTCAAACCAGCTCACCAGGGCCAACCTCCCTTCTCTAGCAGTCTTGGTTCGCAGCGACCCATTCCCAATCTCTGTTGGGTTGTCAGACTCGCAACAGAATCAAGGCAATGGGCCAATCCAATTTTAATTTCCAATGAGTCGCTATGAACTGGCAGGGATTCACAACGAGTCACTGGTTGTACAGACAGAATGAGTCTGACAGACTGAACAAGCAACTCGCATAAAGATAAGGATGATGTCAGACACAGTTTGAACAGACTGCTACCGCTAACCAGGGTTCACCAAAGTGGGCCCACACAAACAAACCCACATGGGTTTTTTTTTGGTAGGCCTACTTGAAAAACCCACTTGATGCACCAAGTGGGGGGGGGAAGGTTCCTTCAAATTTTTAAACTATTGCTAAAGTATAACATATTTAAACATGTTGATTAAATTTTATTCACAGTAAATAGTTTGCCTCACTATAAACAGGAAATAAGTGAGTAATCTGTACTGAGCAGCAAGCAGAAGAGGATTTTCTGTTCTACATTGCTGTAGGGGATTCCTCCTCCTACATTACTGAAGGGGATTCCCCCATCTAAAGAACCAGAGTGACTGAGGAGGAGTAGTATATGTTTACGAGTTCCCCATTCCAGTTACACAAATTAAGCTGATTGGTTAGTCAGTAGATATGCAGTGAATTCCCTCCTCTAGTCACTAGTCACAAGTTATCTGGTTAGATACACAGTAATGTGGGAACTACCTTCAAACTGTTTTCTACTGAAGTGTCAAAAGATTTGATACAGGTATTAAAGTTTTGGTATTGCTATATAATGGATAATTCAGTTTATTAAAAGGAATAATCATATCCTGAATGAGAAGTGTAGTGGTGTTACCTTGTAACTGAACAATTTTACAGTCCATTAAGTAAATAAAAACTCATATTGTGTTTTCAATCAATATATCAAGTGTGGTGTGCGTGTGAATAGCAACATTTTGAAAATTGTAGCAAAAGACATCTTCAAATATCTGAGATTCCAGAAACACATCTAATGAAAAATTCCAAAATTGCATGGGAGTGGACATAAGTTGGCAAATGAGTGGACAGAAGTAACAAAAATTATGGTGATTCAAAATGTAAATGTAAACATTGTGAATTGATTAAGTTGAAAGATAGAAAGGATAAGAACTCACATACAGAAATGTTCAGCTATAAAGGTACAGGAGAGTGAAAGTAAAGAAAATCTGGAACATCAACTGCTAGCAGCAGCAGAGCTTTCATTTACCTAATTGAGTAGATCCTCTTCCACAAACGTTTGTGCATCAGCCTGTCCAAGTCCAGTACCTAGTACTTCCTCATCCACTAACAGAAAGCAACATTCAATAAGTGATTATGTGCTTAAGACAACTGAAGAGCAAAAATAAAATCTTGACAATGCCATGTCAATGTTTCCCAATGCTGCAAATGTACCTTTTAATGTAGCTGAATTTGATAACTTCAAGGAGATGATCCGGATATTAAGACCTGGATACAAAGCGCCATCAGCAAAAGATATAGGTGGTAAGCTTTTGGATGATGCTGCTCAACAAATAGAGCTGAATCTGGTGGAAAAAGCACAAAATTGCAGTTTAACTGTAACATTAGATGGATTGTCAAGCATTAAGAATGACCCAATTCAAGTCGTCACAATCCATACAGGGACAGAATTTTACCTTCTTNAGATGGATTGTCAAGCATTAAGAATGACCCAATTCAAGTCGTCACAATCCATACAGGGACAGAATTTTACCTTCTTTAAGTCTCAGATGCAGGGTCACAGGAAAATACTTGTGACCAGTGTGCAGCAATTATAGAGGCAGCAATGATAGAATGCCAAGAAAACTTACACAGCAGCATCTTTGCAGTAGTTACTGATAATGAAAATAAAATAGGCAAAATGTGGGAAATTTTGAAAGAAAAACATCCAGATCTAATCCCCTATAACTGTTCAGCACATATTTTGAATTTTGTTGAGAAAAATGTATATCCTAAAACAGTTATGGGTCATAATGTGGAAGTGCAAAAGTATTTTTGAAATGTTCATCAAGCACATGGGTGGCTTCAGGAGAAAGATTGTGTGATGCCACAGTTGCCAAATGAAACAGGATGGAACTCTCACCCTGAATGTGTAAAANGCTTCAGGAGAAAGATTGTGTGATGCCACAGTTGCCAAATGAAACAGGATGGAACTCTCACCCTGAATGTGTAAAAATCATTTGTGATAAATTATGATAGGTACAGGGAAATCACCCTTGAACATGCCCAAAACTTTCATCCAAATGTNAAAAATCATTTGTGATAAATTATGATAGGTACAGGGAAATCACCCTTGAACATGCCCAAAACTTTCATCCAAATGTTGCAAAGATCTTAAACAACCTGGGAATATACCACGTAGCAGTGTATCTTGAGAAACAGTTACATGTAGTTGCAAATGCACTGGACAAGTTTCAGAGAGAAACAACATGTATTTCAGAGGCAGTTGAAATATGGCTCGACCTACTATCTCCTGATGTTCTNACAAGTTTCAGAGAGAAACAACATGTATTTCAGAGGCAGTTGAAATATGGCTCGACCTACTATCTCCTGATGTTCTGGAGCCTTACCATCACCATTTCAAGAAAAGAATACAACAGGCAATCCAACTACCACATATCCCCGCTAACCATATGGATCCAAAATTCAGAGGGCAACATTTAATTGAATAACAAGAACACTCCACATAAATTTGGTTAACTGAACACCATCCTGACTATTATCCTGCTTATATGATGCATGCAAATGTTGTACAATAGTTTTCCTCGCAAAAATGGTGGCAGATCATGGCAAAATATAATGAAAGAAGCTCTTAAGTTTCCCTTTGGGTTTTGTCATTTATTCTTCTGCTTGCATTCAGCACCAGCTCCTTCTACTTCAATTAAGAGATACTACTCTACATTTGGACTGGTTTGAGCCAGTTACTCAATCATTTAGGAGTTGATAGAGCAACAAAACTAGTTTAAGTTTATCATCATTTACGAGCAAATCTTTCACAGTCAGAAGTTTAGATTGACTGAATTACTAATGTGTAATGTTCATTTTGTCTACCTATTGCACGCAACTGACTACTGTTTAGTGTATTACTGGAATACCCTTCNCTAATGTGTAATGTTCATTTTGTCTACCTATTGCACGCAACTGACTACTGTTTAGTGTATTACTGGAATACCCTTCAAAATGACCAAGTTAAAAAAGTAGACTTTACACTTGCTGATATCTGTGAGAATTATACTGAGCAGTATGAATTTCTGGCATTTGTATTTGTTACACATTTATTTTAATACCTTTCTATTTTTTTGGCTGATGTGGATGAGTAATGAGGAATAAATTTTTGTTTCAATAGGGAAAACTTATATTCCTCNTTTCTATTTTTTTGGCTGATGTGGATGAGTAATGAGGAATAAATTTTTGTTTCAATAGGGAAAACTTATATTCCTCCTACTACCTCTTTAGCATGTTCATAATCATTTATACTTGTAATTCTCAGTAAAAAGAAAAGTGTAAAAAACAATAAATGTCAAGTATTTGTATACACAGATATTCTATTTACACAACTTATGAAAAGAGTTTTTCAAAAACACAACACAATTGCAGGTTATGATGGTATTTGACAATATATAAAACATGACAGTTGTTATATCAATTGTATAACATAACATAACATGTTGTGTATAATACTAGCTAAATTACATAAACTGCTGTGGTATCCACTTTTCCCTTCACACACTTTTTAGCAGAAATTAAAAAAAAAAAGTTTCCAACATGTACCTTACCATAAGCAGCTTCCATGTTGATCAGCCCTTGAGCTAGGTCCTTAAAATCATCTCCGTTAACTAATGTAAAGGGCCGCAGGTCTCTAGCACGACATAGAAAATTGTGATTATTTCTTTTAGCTGAAAGATTTCTTCTTGTTTGCTGTTTCTTTTGTGGCTGCCTTGAATTATTCTGGTTGGACGATTCAGGTGACAGTGATGGTAACAGTAACTGTGGCGGTAATGGTGATGGTAGAGGTGTTGGCTGAGGTGATGTCAGAGGTAAAGGTGATGTATTAGTTTCTCCATCTTTATTGACACACTTGCCCATGTGTTTGTTTAGATTTGTGGTGCCTGAACCTTCCTACTTGTGTTAATATAATGCATTGCACTTGTACATTGGACATAGTCTATGTAACATTTTGTTTTTTAGTCATGAACAACTTTAAATTTAGTCCAAAATTTCTAATATTTTATACCTTTTTTCCAAGTAGGCAATACTCACAGTACAATATTCAGGAGATGACGATGCATTTGTCTGGTATATACTGTTAAAATTATTTATTTGGCGTTGCCATCATTTCCATGCCATGAGCAACCCAGAGGCAAAACATGATAACTAAGAAGGTAAAAACTTCAATGTCACTCAAACTATTGTTTATCCACTGTTCTACACTTTGCCATGACTGTTCCATGACACTAATCTGTTTGTATAAAAGTAAGCCCTTTGAGGCCTCTGATTCAGTCTGTATTTAGATCTAGACAATTAACATTTCTCCCATCAACATTGGCCTGATTCTTCCAAGTACCACATTTCCGACCTCCGATTCTACTTGTCAGTTGAATGCCTTCATTCTGCAGCACTACTAATATAGTCTCTTATCCGCATAAGTTCATGTTGAGTAGTGACTGTGACTGGTCAGTTGTGTTTGTTTCGGTTCAGTGTCCAGTTGGCTGCAGTTAAGCAATATAGTGAACAATCTCAAGAAAGACACAATTTGTTGCACAGCATGTGAGGAATTACTTTTTCCCAGAGGCTTAATGAAGCAGCTTTCTATGAGAAATATTGCTCTTTAGACACAGACTTATGGATGGACAAATACTTTAAAAGAACACATGTTACAGCAATGTCACAGTATATAAATTAAAATTACGAACTGAAATGTTTTTATTCGCAAAAGAAATTCCCATAAATCAACCCAAAATGGGAGTAAATATTCACTTAGAAAATAAATCAAGAGTTTGTAAAGCTAGGATTTTCAATCAGGACCTCTCAAATACTATTTTTGTAACTGACCAAGGGTCAAACATAAAAGTGTCTTTTTTAAGTTACACTCATTTTGTGGAAGTTGCGCACTGCTTGGTTACTGTCTAATGACACTTATTATATGAAGAGAAATTTTTACGAACCAACGCCCTTGAACTAATGAAGAGTATTCAAGTTTGCAGAAACATTGTCAACTATTTGAAGCGAAGTGGACAGTGCCAGAAACCACACAAATCAGTGACGGTCATGATAGAAACAGGGTGGAACACTGTATTAGATATGCTGGAGTCAATGTGATGTGCTGCCACAAATAATGCAAATCCTAGGAGAAAAACATGAAACTCAATGACTTGACGACTGGGGCAGTGAATGTGTATCTGAACTGATTGAGTTTCTCATCCCATTCAAAGAAGTTACTTTGGAGCTTTAGACCAAAATGGTGCCAACAGTTCATCTTATTGCCATTCAGTATTATTATTTGTTAAAGCATTGTTGCCAAGTACATAAAGAGGACAGTACAGTAAGTCATAAATTTTTTTAATTGTGGTACAGTAACTAGACTATCTATTAATTTTTGTCGATCATATTAGCACGCAGTTGCAGCTCTGAAGACGTAGTCTATAATTCCCATAATCTTACCTAGTCTGACAAAACCAAGTATGATTTAAGTTAATTAAGCCTATATTATAAGCTCAAATCAACCTTAAATACAATCCAAACAAAAAATATATAATCAAATAGGTAGTCTTGAATCCGTGATGCTTGTATGTATAATTCTAAAGTTTTCGTAAAATTTGAATATGTCGGAAAAGGCAGGGAAAATTGCTTATTTTCATAATCTATTTAAAATTATCATAGATTGCAACAGATAAGGGTTAAAAACTATCAAATGTTGGCATTTCAGTGGTTACTATGTTGAATATTGAAATGTATAATGATAGTACCAAATGTACTGTTAACTCTGTTTCTGGTACTTTAATTATTTTTCTTTGAACTTTTTCATTAAAATAGTTATATAGTCTAATTGAAACCTTAATACTACTTTTACACATTCTTAACTCTTTTTAACAACCAATTATGTTCATTTCTTTTAGAAGAAGGAAATTACAACCTCAAGTTAAAGATTTGATGTAACATACTGGCATTTCCCAAGTCAATTCCAAGTCTGTCACAATCTTATTAGTATATGTTCTATACTCTTCAGACTTTCGCTAACATTGTGAAATAAGTCAGTATACTTTGTACCCTTCACACATATTGACACTTTAAGGCCAAAGCAACTCATTGTATCAATCATTAATCCATTTTTTTTACATTAATTCAAGTATTTTACATCTTTTGATTCTTTAATTTTCCAAGCTGATTTTTACTGGCCGCAGGAGGGGGGG
>NQII01001756.1:139139-293113 GCA_002778355.1 Clitarchus hookeri | reverse complement strand
CCCCATGTTGTGACATTACTTGACCACCATGTTGAATCTGAGTGACTTTGACCTTATGCCCATGACCTTGGATGACCTTGAACCCAAGAAATCTCAATAACCTAATTTTTTTTTAATTCCAAAAAATTCAAAAGAAATTCTATTGAGGAACATATAGCATTTAACTCCACTCCTCCAGCTCACCCTAAACCAACACACCTCCACCACTATCCAATCATAAAAAATAACAAAAATTACCAAAAAAAATTTGCAAAAACATTCTAGTGGTAGAGGAACATATACCACTACCCCACCCCCTCACACTCACCCAACCAATCATAGAAAATCTATAAAAGTCACAAAAATCCAAAATATTCTTAAAAAAAATTTTTANCCAGTATAAACACTTTCTACCAAGCGACAGTTTTGGTGCTTTACATATGTTTACCCACCCTACCTTCGCTTGATGCCAACATCCCCTGTTCCACATCTGTAGTCCCACTCTCAATCATAAAAGGATAGAAAAATTAAAAAAATTCTAGTAATAATTTTAAAAATTGAGGAAAAAATTACATTGATGACTTTGACCACCATGTTGGTTGTTGTAGACCTTAACACTGACTCCAATAACCTTAAACTTGAAAATAAAAACTTTGCAAAAATCTAAAAAAAATTGTAAAAGACATTGAGAAAAAATATAACATACCAAATGCGAAAAAAAAAAGTTGGATGTGTGTGACTATAAAGGTTTGATTCACATAAAGATGACAGCACAGCCATTCCCTGGTATGACGATCAGCAGGCAACCAACTCTCGCCAGTTTTTATTGGCTGTTTAGTCTGTAAGCCAACAATACCAGCTAAAAAATGAACCGTCCATGCCAGTCAACAACACCCATACCACACAGTCATTCCAACGATCCAGTCTATTGACCATCACAATAAGCCAACCATAATAACTGCTAATGCTGACCAGCCGACCAGTTATAAACAGACTGACCACTCCTAGCAGACCATAACTAAGGTCTATATTGAAAAACCATATCAGCCGACCAGGCAACCAAGCAGACCGGCCAGCCATATTGACCATCCATACTAACCAACGACTGACTGACTCCTCATTCTCTCCCTCTTTCTCCTCCTCTGAAATCCTCCTCAATAATCCTAACAAACCCTCCTCACCAATCCTCACCCAAAATATTCTTGATTTCCTCAAAAACACTACTGCCTAAGTTCAGATGACCAAACACTTTTCCATGTTTGGTGCAAGGGAACTGTTAGGGGTTATTTGAGGCTGAACGATTACTTGTACCAGGTATTAAGACATAAGAGTTAAGCCACTCCAGCACAGACCTGCATCTGACAAAAGAACTCCATAGATAACACGAGCGAAGAGATAACAACTGTGGCGGGAAGTAAACAAGAGATAAGAACCCCAGGTTAAAACCACTTATCTACAATGTTATTCCTTATGGGCAGAATCTTTGGACGCGGCAGCCAACAGTAGTAACTAGGTTGGCTGTTGCCATTGGTGTTGGAATTGAGGTTATGTTACGACATATACAGAACCACTGAACCGATTACAACAAAACAAACTTTACTGACATTTAGGTATTATACACAAGCTCTGCATGAACTGATTACAAGAAAACAAACTTTAATAACATTTAGGCATTATACACAAGCTCTGCATGACCGATAATATGCAAATCCCCCAATGAATCAACCAACTTCCTATAAATCCATATTTCATCACCCAGTTCAAACTTCACCTTCCTACGAGTAAACAAAACAGGCTACAATGCATACTAATTACAGCATAGTGATTAACGACACCCTCATGAACTGGAACAGTCTTCCAACAAATTATATCACGTGGGTCCATATCAGACAAACTGGTAAATGCGGGGACACCAGTGTTATGACGTTTACGGAATGCCCATAAGGAATAACATTGTAGATAAGAAGTTTTAACCTGGGGTTCTTATCTCTTGTTTACTTCCCGCCACAGTTGTTATCTCTTTGCTCGTGTTATCTATGGAGATCTTTTGTCAGTGAGGTTCCTTAGGAATAACGTCCATCATGCCACGAAGACATTATCGCTTCAGAAGGTCTTATTACCCACGAAAGGTACATCGTAATATTCTGAGCTGTAATTACGATGTCAACAAGCACGATACCTCATGGTGTCGGAAGGTCGCAAGTGTCGAAGAAAGTTATGTTCTTTTGTCTTGCATGTACAGATTTGGTCTTCAGAGTATAACTGCGAGAGTGGGAAGAGGTCTTTTGGAATTGTGTTTTTTTCCGTAAACGTCATAACACTGGTGTCCCAGCATTTACCAGTTTGTCTGATATGGATCCACGTGATATAATTTGTTGGAAGAATGTTCCAGTTCATGAGGGTGTCATTAATCAGTATGCTGTAATTAGTATGCATTCGTCGCCTGTTATGATAAATAGAGAACCACTGAACCAATTACAACAAAATAAATTTTACTGACATTTAGGCATTATACACAAGCTCTGCATGACTGACAATATGCAAATCCCCCAATGAACCAACCAACTTCCTATAAATCCATATTTCATCACCCAGTTCAAACTTCACCTTCCTACGAGTAAACAAAACAGTTGTTATCTCTTCGCTCGTGTTATCTATGGAATTCTTTTGTCAGATGCAGGTCTGTACTGGAGTGGCTTAACTCTTATGTCTCAATACCTGCCCGAGAAAGACATAATACTTCATATTGAACCATATTCCTCCTAGCACACTTTCTTGCACAACTTTTACTTAAACATACTAATGCATTGAATTTTATACAACAATGAATTAATACGTCTTTCAGAAAAGAAGAAGGGTTAAGTTTAAGAAATTATAAGTACAACTATCAGTACATAAATTTATTATCCTACTTTTTTCATGGATTCAATCTTTGCATTTCTCTGATGTTTTAACACCACAAATAGTACACAATGGTTCCATTTGATGTAGCCCCTTTCCTTCAGTTCACTGATAATTGACTACTATCTCCCTACGGTGCAAGAAATTTCGGCCTTGTTGCAAAGCGATCAAATGTCTGAGTCTATCAACGAGTTAATTGGGGTCTTCAGAAAATATGTAGTCTGTGTTATTGTCATCTTCTGCATTCTTCACGCCAATTTTTTCAGCAAAGCCGGGGGGAGATGTGTGTGGACGTCGAAAAAATCACCACTGTTTTCACCGACAACACTGTCTTCATTATCATATCCATGGCCCTTCTCTTTTCTAGCACAGGCATTACCTGCTTCTTCATCAGCACAAACATTGAGTATCGTTTCATTTGTAGGAGGAGCATCGTTGGCAATATTAGTCTTCGCAGCTAATGGTGCTACATTATATTTTCAAAGCTCATTTAGTTCATGTGCCAGTTTAGCAAGTGTATATTTCATACAAACTGATTGTATGGCAAGCTGTTCATTGATTCTGTTGACCATAGTTTCCTTGCCTTCTGCAAACATATTATGCAGCATATTGTTAACAGGAGGAAGTGATGTCGTCACATGTCATTTATCGATAGGAGAAGGAACGCTATATTTAAGACCTTGACATGTCTACTCAAGATATCACCTTGTGCAAACTGCCTAGGGCAGTTTTTGTATCTAAAAATCACATGAGATGTGTTCTTTGGACATTCACTGATCTCATATCACCGCACATTGTAGTAAAATGCATACATTTTTTCACAGTATCAGCAACGTCTGTGATTTGACGGTTAAGGAGTTGGTCCCAAAAACATTTTAATCATGGCCAGTCGCATGCATGACTAATCTTTGGTATAAGGGGAGTGATCATTACCATATTAATGTTCACATCACTGTGTCAGAATGACAACTGATCTTCTGTTGACTTTCGTTATTCTATATAATCTCAATTATTTTACCAGTGCATTAGAAAAATTACGGATTACAAAAACCTGAAGGACTATTCAAATGAATGCTGACATTACCAAACGTTCAGGAACTTCCAATATTTTTTTGAGAGATTATAAAATTTTCTTTTTGTATTCTATGATAGCGTAGATACCATTTCTCATATATAGACTCATATAAACAAATATAAATGTATATATACAAATATATCATTAAAATAGTAATTTTTAAAACAAATATACATAATTATAATTATGTATTCATTTATTTAAGACATTATTCTTATTTATATTCCTATAAGCATATTACATGGCGATATAAAAATATATGCCTAAAGCATATTATTATTTAATATAAATATATGTTAGTACATAGGCGATGGTATCTGCACTATCACAGAAGGCAAAAAAAAAAAATTATAATCCTCCAAAAATATTGGAAGTTCGCAAGCATTTGCTAATGTCAGCATTAATTTGAATATCCGTAATTTTTCTTACATCCATCATGATATTTTTTTAATATTTGTTGATATTGGTGCCCATATTTATGTGCTTTTTAATTTAATAATGCAGTATCCAGAAACTCAGACATTTATTGTTCATTCTGGCTGTGGTACTTGCAAAAAACCTCTCCTTCAACTACACTTTCAAGGGTGGTTTTCAACCCTTCAGAATAGACTTAGGCTATATGTCGTGTATATGTTTTCAACCTATTTTTCGATGAGGAATCACCTGCCGATGTTTGTCTGTTAAGTTCATATCCATCCTGTATAGCACTTAGTAAGGACTCCTGACTTTTGTAGTTTTTGACCACGCTGGACCTTGCTTTCAAAATCGTGACCATTTTAGTATTTAGGGTTATGTCTTATCTCTGGAACCATTCAACTGATTAAAAACACATTTTGTATGCTGGTAGAACATTGTGTAAGCATTAAATTTAGAAAAGGATATTGGGAGTCAGCCGTTTTAAAAGAAAGCATCAAATTATAAAAATAAAGATTTTACATGATATCTCGAAAACTATCGAAGCAATTCTCACCCAATTTGGCATATAAGTAATACTATGACAGCTATGGTAATTTAGGTAAATGGACTTGATTAGGTACTTATTTTCACAATGGCGGCTATCACATATTCTAGGTTTATTTGGTATATAAAATATACCATTTAACCAATTCCAACCAAATTTTGTATTCTGAAATAATTTATTACAAGCATCATATACATAACAAATAGTCACTTTTGTTCGCCATTTTGTAAGATAGCACCACATGAATTTAAAAAAAAATTGTCAAATCTCTGTAATTAATAAAACCATTCTTACCAAATTTGGTAAATAAGTAGTACTGCAGCACTTGATGTTAAATGATATGTTTCAGGTCAGAAACTTATTTTCAATAGTTATCTCAGCTTAGAATGCTATATCATCGAAACCATGTAATCAATACCAACTTAACTGTGTATGCAGTAAATATTACAGCTATCAACTGTGTCTACACAGAGCATCTTCTGTCTGTCATTTTCTATGACAGCACCTCATTAATAAAAACATTTTTACATCATATCTTGGGAAATAATTGACAGATTACTATCAAATTTCACAAACAAGTAGTACCGCTGCAAATTATGTAAAAAGGTATGTTTTTAATAATTCAGGCACTTTTTTTCAAAATGGAAGATATATGGCCATTTTAGCTTAGAACCCCATATTGCAGTGACCATGTATTAATTCCAACTTATCTTTGTATGCTGGCAGTATATAATACAAATATCAACTGTATTTACAGCCAGAAATGTTATACATACATAAATAATACTAGTATCAATGCAGTTTGCATGTGTAATGTGATTTTTGTAATGAGGAACTCTTTTCTTAAAACATGTGATGCAGTGACAAATTTTGGGGCAGTGTCTCTCCAGATATGGCAATTGAATAGGGACTTATGTGCTCTATGAACACTTCTGGTGGCCTAACTCGAGGAAGAGATATCACAGAAAATACACTTGCTAATTTAATTCAAGCACTTCCTTAGTATGTTGACCTTTGTGAAGATGTAGAAACATTTTGTTGTGTTAATTTAGCATCATCTGAACAGCATACTGAGTTAAGAGTAAGTGGTCAGATACGCGACAAGGACTATTGTTTGTTCCTGAATTAGTTTCAAAACCATCATTCTTTTGCACCACGCCTAGTAGATGAACTCGTTTCTGTTTCAACAGGCATGATAGCAGATGTGTCTTACAATGGGCAACATGCAAATTTGCAGTTTTTTTTGCATAAAATCGGTTTTGACAAAGTTATTTGAGTATTAAAACAGTAAATTTTGCGGCCGCTGTCACGTGAATGCGGAACGCTCTCTCATTGGTTTGACGTTACTAGTCATACGCCGGCGGCCGGCTCCGGCACGTTGCAAACACGCAGCACTAAAATGGAAGGCAACTGTGTGAAAGCACAATCAAACAATCTGTCACGAGTAGATACCAATATGCTACTTGATTACTTAAATTCCCATTGTTTTGTGTAACTTGAAATAAGAGGTGTAAAATTACAAAGGTAAGAACGTGATCTTCAAAGCGACTGTAGGCCTACATCACATGTTAAATCTAATATGTTTGTACGTTTTATTGATTTGCGTAGTATTATTATCATCTGTGTTTATGTTCGCGATTGCTAAGATTCAAAGTAGGAAATTTAAATATGGAATAGGTGTTACATTCACAAGAATAACATAATTGTAATGATGCTGACTGCAGCGAGCGTACTGTGAGGTCGCGCACCATGCTTGATGTGTGATAAATTAACTACATTATTTAGAAATGAAAAGTATGTTGTGTTGAGAAAGAAGGTTACAAATATGTACAGATTCTAAACCATGTTTCAGTATTCATAAAAACCTTTCTTGCTTTATAAATGTCAGATAACGTGCAGTACGGTGAAAGTAGGCCTAAAGCTAGCATGCTTGTCTCTACCCGACACCGTGCGACTTCTCGAGCAGCTGCCGGCTGGCAAACCTGTATTTCCGCGTTCCACCTCGTTTATAATCACTATATTGAGACCTCAAATATAGTGTTTAGAATCTAAAAAATTATTTTAAAAATAACTTGCTTATCATATTGTTTCTTATGTTTTGTTTACCTAACATACCTTTTATTATTCTTACGTCACGATAGCTGTGTCTGCACTTTATTTTTAAAATTTTTGCTATGTCTATTTCAGTAACTTAGAAAAAAGGAGAAGGGTAAATATGAAAGTAAGATCATCCTTAATACACATTTCTAAAAACATGCATTTTAGTTTTTTCAAAGTAAAAATTAAGTTGCTATTTAACTTAAATTGTTAGAATTATGAATGCTAACTAGAGAAAAATCAAAACAACTGAAATTTATTGGAAATGATATTTTTGAAAAATACTGTATAATATAAAACCAACTTTTTGCAAGAGGGACTCTTGAGCCCATTCCAAATAATTTAATGTTTAATTTTTGTGGCTTAACATTGTGACATGTTATTATTTAGGCATACAATGTGAATATAGCCCTAATACGATAGCTGTACTCTTGAAACAAATGTCCGAAGTAATATTAAATTTATAAAAAATATCTATACCAAAATTTATATGTTAGGCCTAACTTGGAATGAATAAGCTTACAAAATGTTAAAATTTACATTGTGTGGCTAAATTAATTGTAAACATATTTATATGCCTTTACTATTATGAAATACGGTAACATTTTTTTAATGCTCACGTCTGCATCACATACAAATTGCTAAACGAATTGTGATGCGTATTAAACAATACCATAGTACCGTAATAAAGGTTAAGTCGGATGTAAATACTAGATATTAAGAAGTTCAATGTAAAAACTGCCAACATTAGAGAAACATAAACAATTTCAATATAATTACGTAAGTCAAAATGGTCTTCGCAAACAGAAAGAACTGAATTTGGTTAAACATTTTCAATGTCTTGCCTAACAGCGTTAAACTACGTGTTCCTGTTTGTTTCGCTTCTGTAACTAACAAATATTTTATCATGTGTTTTGACAGCTGTGTAGCCAACCTCTGAGCTATAACAAAATCCAGGTAGTTCATGGACATCTGTTCAGGTATGGTAATAAGCAATGGCAAATTAATGTGCGCCAACATCGGCAATTCTTGTTTAATTTGACACCACTTATCCACAATCTCTGCAGGAGGTTGGAAATTATATCCTGATCCACAAAGCCAAAGATCTTGAATGAGATGCTTGGCAAACCATATTATTGGAGCCAGCCAACCCAGTGGATCAAAGATCCTTGCCAAATCCAACAACTGGCACGTTTCTGTAACAGTTTGCAGTGGGTTGAACATCGTAAAAAAACAAATCGGAAGAGGGATTCCATGTAAGCGTAAGTTCCTTAACCATAGACAAACTCTTCTTCTCAAAGTACAGAAAGTTAGGATGTNAGAGGGATTCCATGTAAGCGTAAGTTCCTTAACCATAGACAAACTCTTCTTCTCAAAGTACAGAAAGTTAGGATGTTGCAAGTCTTTCTCAAGAAGTCCTACCAAAACTTCTGGTCGATTGCTGGTGAACTTTCTCAGCTTGAAACCACCACCTGTCAATAATTCCGACAATTCTTTTCCCAGCATGACTGCCTCAACAATGGNTCGCAAGTCTTTCTCAAGAAGTCCTACCAAAACTTCTGGTCGATTGCTGGTGAACTTTCTCAGCTTGAAACCATCACCTGTCAATAGTTCCAACAATTCTTTTCGCAGCATGACTACCTCAACAATGTTTGGCCCCAGTCACTACATCATCTACATCTGTCTTCAAAGCATGAGCTGCAGTTGGAAATGCGCTCTCTCCAAACGCAACAAGCTGATGCAGTACGCGTATGGGAAGAGACCACCATAGTCTAAACCAATGACATCAAAGGGCCTTACTTGCTAAACACGAGGTGCAGGCAGCTCTCCCATTGCAGTACAGCTGGGTGTGGAATTAGTACGGAAACATGCCTGACACTGATGCAACACCTGCCGTATTATTGAGTGATCAGAGAGAATCTAGAATTTTTGACAAAGAATGGCATGAAGTGCACGAGGAACAGGATGCAAGTACATAATATGGTAATACTCAATTAGCAACTTAGCGAACGAATGCTTCTTTGACAATAGAATAGGGTGTTGAACGTGATAGGGACAATCAGAATGGCTGAGCCTGCCACCCATCCTGAGGATTCCGGCTGAATCAATGAATGGATTCCGCTTGCAAAGTGTTTGAGAACATGGCCGATGGTTTTAAACACGTTAGTCCTCTGCAAAGATCTGTTGTACCATCTTGACACAGGCAAGAGAGTAGCCCTCAAATCTAGCACAGTCAAAACCCCTGTTCTCTGGTCCTCCCTTGTTTGACAATTATGTGCAAAACGTAGACATAGGACATTATATGTTGTAATTTAGTATTATCAATATTTGGAAAAAAGTGTTGGTTGCACATCTGTTAAAAAACTAACCACCTTTGCCTTGCACTTCATGCTGATAGACTCTTCGGAAACTACAGGTGGCTGCACAGGAGAATTGACACTGGTATCACAAGGGCTTGTCAACCATGCAGGCCTATCACACCAAAGGTTGAGTGAGCTGAGCTGGTAACTGATCCCGGGAAACACAGTCTGCATGGTTCTCTTCTGAACGAACGCGCTGCTACCAGGGGGGGAAGGCTGCTAACTCTTGAATTTGAGTTACACGGTTAGCTACGAAGGTCTTCCACTTATGGGGTGAGGATGTGATCTAATTCAAAGCAACAGTAGATAGTCCGGGAATATTAGGCAAAAATAGAGGGGTACCATAAACTAATTCGTTGCAAGTTAATATTTGGTACAAAATGTTTCTAAGACATTCCATTTTAACTGATTAAAAGCCTCTAAAGGTTGAACTGGAGCTTCACATTTTTTTCTGAAGCTATAAAATTTACCACATACTCCTATTTTGTGCTCGTCCTAGCATGTGTTGAATTATAGTGTACATATTTAGAATGTTATAAATATCTAATTAATGTGGTTTTAGCATCACAAAATATAATAGATTGCAACATACATTATACAAAATATAAAAACATTTATAACAATAAATTAAATTTTTTGTAGGCGTACGTCCCACAGTTACTTATACTAACAAATCTGTGACAACCATTTTATAAGACTAGTCCTTCGAGGACTTTTCAATTTTTCATTTGGAAATTAAACAAATTATATACAATATTTACGAGAATAAAATAAAACTGAAGTGATTGTGTTGAGCATGGGACAGCCAGATCTCAGCACACAATGCCTCCCACACCCACACCCTACCGGCCTAAGTCCAACATGGTCATTGCAGACTACGCAATATGTTGCAATTCTTTCACACATTTTTTTAGTGTTGTGGTAAGTCATGATTTCTGAATAAAAACATGAAAGTGCGACATATAAGTGCAAAATCACCTTCAGCAGAGTCACTGAATTCAGGTAAAAGTCAANTGCGGGCCAACCACCATGTGAGAGGAGGAGTGTAATCCTCCTTGATAAGCACTAATTCCCCAGTCTTAGGAAGGTGACTCTTCTTTGTCCACTTACTCCTCTGTTGCNACCATGTGAGAGGAGGAGTGTAATCCTCCTTGATAAGCACTAATTCCCCAGTCTTAGGAAGGTGCACAGATACTTTTTCTGCCAGCATCTCCAAAAATCTTGCATTATGTGTTGCACAAGCTGCCAATGGTTTAGTCAATTTGATTTCAGCGGGGTCAGATCAGGTTGTGGAAGTGTAGTTAAGGGCTGGAAAACCAAAAAGTGAGCAGGAGTGAGGGCCTCCAGTTCAGATGGATCTGGACTCGTTTCACACAATGGTTGTGAGTTCAGCATGGCTTCAATTCTGGTCAGAACCGTGGACAGCTCCTCATATGACAGTATTTGTTGACCAATGACTTGGTAAATGTGTCTCTTAACTGACTTTATGGCTGCTTCCCATAACTCACCAAAATGTGGGGCTGCAGGTGGGTTGCAATGACAGGAAATGCCTTCATGGGTTAGTACACTGATCACTCCAGGTGCAAACTCAGAGCATTGGGTGAAGTGAGACGATGCTGCCAATTGTCGTTGAGCCCCAACAAAATTACACCCAAAATCACTGCAGAGGTGAGCTGGGTGGCCTCATGGTGAAACAAAGGGATAAAGTGCAGCTAAAAATGATTCTATAGACATATCACAAGTTCAAGATGAAGCACCTAGTTGCAAGGCATACAAACAAAGGTAGGCTTTTTGTGGACTTGCAGCCCCAAGCTCAGTGCATGGTGACTGGGAAGGGACCACCATATTCCAAACCAATGACATCAAAGGGTCTTACTTGCTAAACACTAGGTGCAGGCAGCTCTCCCATTGCAGTACAGCTGGGTGTGGAATTAGTACGGAAACATGACCAACACTGATACAACACCTGCCGTATTATTGAGTGAGCAGAGAGAATCCAGAATTTTTGACAAAGAATGGCATGAAGTGAACGAGGAACAGGATGCAAGTACATAATATGGTAATACTCAATAAGCAACTTAGCGAATGGATGCTTCTTTGACAATAGAATAGGGTGTTGAACGTGATAGGGACAATCAGAATGGCTGAGCCTGCCACCCATCCTGAGGATTCCGGCTGAATCAATGAATGGATTCCGCTTGCAAAGTGTTTGAGAACATGGCCGATGGTTTTAAACACGTTAGTCCTCTGCAAAGATCTGTTGTACCATCTTGACACAGGCGAGAGAGTAGCCCTCAAATCTAGCACAGTCAAAACCCCTATTCTCTGGTCCTCCCTTGTTTGACAGTTATGTGCAAAACGTAGACATAGGACATTATATGTTGTAATTTAGTATTATGAATATTTGGAAAAAAGTGTTGGTTGCACATCTGTTAAAAAACTAACCACCTTTGCCTTGCACTTCATGCTGATAGACTCTTCGGAAACTACAGGTGGCTGCACAGGAGAATTGACACTGGTATCACAAGGGCTTGTCAACCATGCAGGCCTATCACACCAAAGGGTGAGTGAGCTGGGCTGGTAACTGATCCCGGGAAACACAGTCTGCATGGTTCTCTTCTGAACGAACGCGCTGCTACCAGGGGGGGAAGGCTGCTAACTCTTGAATTTGAGTTACACGGTTAGCTACGAAGGTCTTCCACTTATGGGGTGAGGATGTGATCTAATTCAAAGCAACAGTAGATAGTCCGGGAATATTAGGCAAAAATAGAGGGGTACCATAAACTAATTCGTTGCAAGTTAATATTTGGTACAAAATGTTTCTAAGACATTCCATTTTAACTGATTAAAAGCCTCTAAAGGTTGAACTGGAGCTTCACATTTTTTTCTGAAGCGATAAAATTTACCACATACTCCTATTTTGTGCTCGTCCTAGCATGTGTTGAATTGTAGTGTACATATTTAGAATGTTATAAATATCTAATTAATGTGGTTTTAGCATCACAAAATATAATAGATTGCAACATACATTATACAAAATATAAAAACATTTATAACAATAAATTAAATTTTTTGTAGGCGTACGTCCCACAGTTACTTATACTAACAAATCTGTGACAACCATTTTATAAGACTAGTCCTTCGAGGACTTTTCAATTTTTCATTTGGAAATTAAACAAATTATATACAATATTTACGAGAATAAAATAAAACTGAAGTGATTGTGTTGAGCATGGGTCAGCCAGATCTCAGCACACAATGCCTCCCACACACACACCCTACCGGCCTCACAAGCTAAGTCCAACATGGTCATTGCAGACTACGCAATATGTTGCAATTCTTTCATGCATTCTTTCGTGTTGTGGTAAGTCATGATTTCTCAATAAAAACATGAAAGTGCGACATATAAGTGCAAAATCACCTTCAGCAGAGTCACTGAATTCAGGTAAAAGTCAACATACCGGTGTGGCAATGCTGGTGGTGTTTATTGATGGAATGTGTAGAATCAATATTTTTTTCAGTGGTAAGAGTAGACTGGTTACATCATACAAACTTCTATCTATTTTCTCAAAGTGTACATAATATTCTATTTATATATGCTGGGTCTGTAGAATAAAATGTACACGGTTGTAAATTTGATGAAATACGTATTGTTTATGTGAGTAAATGGGAGACACATACTGCAAATTGCATTATTTATAAGCGTGTAGACTTCACTACAACCAGAAACATTACACACACATTAATAATACTAGTATCAAAGTAGTTTGCATGTGTACTGTGATTTTTGTAATGAGGAATTCTTCTCTTAAAAATGTGATGCAGTGACAAATTTTGGGGCGGTATCTCTCCAGATATGGCAATTGAATAGGGACTTATGTGCTCTATGNTTTATTGATGGAATGTGTAGAATCAATATTTTTTTCAGTGGTAAGAGTAGACTGGTTACATCATACAAACTTCTATATATTTTCTCAAAGTGTACATAATATTCTATTTATATATGCTGGGTCTGTAGAATAAAATGTACACGGTTGTAAATTTGATGAAATACGTATTGTTTATGTGAGTAAATGGGAGACACATACTGCAAATTGCATTATTTATAAGCGTGTAGACTTCACTACAACCAGAAACATTATACACACATAAATAATACTAGTATCAAAGTAGTTTGCATGTGTACTGTGATTTTTGTAATGAGGAATTCTTCTCTTAAAACATGTGATGCAGTGACAAATTTTGGGGCGGTATCTCTCCAGATATGGCAATTGAATAGGGACTTATGTGCTCTATGNCATGTGATGCAGTGACAAATTTTGGGGCGGTATCTCTCCAGATATGGCAATTGAATAGGGACTTATGTGCTCTATGAACACTTCTGGTGGCCTAACTCAAGAGGTATCACAGAAAATACACTTGCCAATTGGATTCATGTGCTTCCTTAGTGTGTTGACCTTTGTGAAGATGTAGAAAGATTTTGTTGTGTTCATTTAGTATCATCTGAACAGCATACTGAGATAAGAGTGAGTGGTCAGATATGAGACAAGGACTATTGCTCATTCCCGAATTGGTTTCAAAGCCATTATTGTTTTGCACCACGCCTAGTAGATAAACTTGTCTCTGTTTCAACAGGCATGATAGCAGATGTGTCTTACAATTGTGACGAAGCTACAGAAGTTGGAATAAAAGCCATGAAATCACTTACTGGTAAGANATAGCAGATGTGTCTTACAATTGTGACGAAGCTACAGAAGTTGGAATAAAAGCCATGAAATCACTTACTGGTAAGAACTTTTCTATAGTGAAATTGCATCGGCCCAATAAGATACATCCCCTCTCTGTTATGAATAGAACCATCACCATCCGAAGTGACACTGTTAAAGTCAACACTCATTAGCTGTTTAAGAGAATCGTTTTAGTAAAAAGCAAGGATGAATTTGCTGACCTACAGTACGAACTAGCTCCATGGCCTCCTCCTCTGTTTGACGATGAGGAAGACTCAGAAATCCACTTTAAGAACTATTTTTGAATCTAAAGTCCTCTGTGAAAATTTAACATTGAAATATCGTAGCTACATCATTGATGGAGGATTTTTTCTTCATAATGTTGTTTGGCCTGAAAATGGAACTACACATGGTGAGATATGTGTAAAATATGTCGCATATNATAGCAGATGTGTCTTACAATTGTGACGAAGCTACAGAAGTTGGAATAAAAGCCATGAAATCACTTACTGGTAAGAGCTTTTCTACAGTGAAATTGCATCGTCCCAATAAGATACATCCCCTCTCTGTTATGAATAGAACCATCACCATCCGAAGTGACACTGTTAAAGTCAACACTCATTAGCTGTTTAAGAGAATCGTTTTAGTAAAAAGCAAGGATGAATTTGCTGACCTTCTACAGTACGAACTAGCTCCATGGCCTCCTCCNTCTACAGTACGAACTAGCTCCATGGCCTCCTCCTCTGTTTGACGATGAGGAAGACTCAGAAATCCACTCTAAGAACTATTTTTGAATCTAAAGTCCTCTGTGAAAATTTACCATTGAAATATCGTAGCTACATCATTGATGGAGGTTTTTTTCTTCATAATGTTGTTTGGCCTGAAAATGGAACTACACATGGTGAGATATGTGTAAAATATGTCGCATATGTAAGTTCGCGATACAGAATAGCCATTGTTGTTTTTGATGGATATGGTGGTCCACCAAATATGAAGTATCAAGAGCAGAAACGTCGAAGCTCTAAGAAAACTTCTGTAAACCTAAATGCGAATGACAATTAGCCATCAACAACCTGTCAGGATGAGTTCTTGGGAAATCCTAATAACAAAATGCAACTTATCTCACTTCTTTCATCAAAAGTGAAGGTTGCAGGAATCGGTGAACTTCAGGCAACAAGAGATGCCAATGTTTTGGTACTTACTACTGCTATATCCCAATTCAGTTAAATAGAACCTGTGGTAGTTGCAAATGACACTGATATATTGGTGTTATTAACTGCTCTTACAGACACCAATCATGCTGTATATATGTTAGAACCTGGAAGTGTTCAATAACCACAAAAAAATTTTATATTTTGAAAATAAAGCATGCTTTTAAGGCTATAAAAGACACCATACTCTTCTTCCATTCTGCATCTGGTACAGAAACAACAAGTGTTATTTTTAAGAAGGCAAAGAAAATTTCTTACAAAGTTTTGAGTTTGAACAAAAATTTGAATAGAAAAGTGTGACTCTTAAATAAACTATCTATAGATCCTGATGAGATTGCATCTGTGAGTGAAGAATTCCTCCTTGCCTTGTATAATGGCGGTAAATGCAAAAGCCTTAGTGAGCTTAGGTATTTCCTCTATAATAAACTTATCACTTCGAAACAAAGCAAGAAAGACCATTTTGACCTATCCAGTTTGCCACCAACTAGTGATGCAGGACGTCAACACTCTTATCTAAAAGTGCAAGACTGGCTGGGAAACCATTTGGAAGCTACTAAGTAGGGATGGAATATGAAACATGGGCATTTGGTTCCTGTCACCTCTGTCTTGGCTCCAAGCCCTAATGAACTTCTTAACCTTATCAGCTGCAACTGCAAGAAAGGTTTCCAGAGAGGTTGTCAGTGCCAATCAACTGATCTCCATTGTTCTTCCATTTGTGGCCACTGCAGAAGGAATGCTTGCAGTAATATACTTCTTGAGGCAGATCTACTAGGTGCTACTACTCTGCAGAATAGCACACTTTTGCTCTAATTTACGTTAAAATCCAGTTATATGTTTAGAGAATTTTTATATATTTAAGAGGGATGCATGCTGAACATTTTACACTAGGAATTAGCTTGCAAAGAATTAGTTTAAGGTTTAACCCTAATATTCCTGGGCTAAGAGTCGGACCAAGCGCACACCTGGTTTGTAGAAATATGCTTTGGTACACTGTAAGCACAAACTCAAGACGTTTGACTAGCATCAATGCTACACATAGATTCAACCGTGGAATGGACTGTTTTTTTACAGGAGCCACCTTACATTTTGACATCAAAAGGTTAACGGTTATTTGACCATGGCTTCAATAATATTGTTTGTTAAGCATCTCATTCAAGAGCTTTGGCTTTGTGGATAAGGATGGGATGTCCAACCTCCTGCAGACATTATGGATAAGTTGTGTTGATTCGAATTACTGATGTTGGCACACATTAATGTGCCACACCTTCTTACCATAGCTGAGCAGATGTACATGAACTACATGGATTTCATGATAGCTCAGAGGTAAATGACAGCTGTGTAGCCAACCTCTGAGCTATCACAAAATCCATGTAGTTCATGGACATCTGTTCAGCTATGGTAAGAAGGCATGGCACATTAATGTGAGCCAACATCGGCAATTCTTGTTTGAGGTTGGACATCCCATCCTGATCCACAAAGCCAAAGCTCTTGAATAAGATGCTTGGCAAAAAATATTATTGGAGCCAGCCAACACAGTGTATCAAAGATCCTTGCCAAATCCAACAGACTGGCACGTTTCTGTAACAGTTTGCAGTGGGTTGAACATTGTACGAAAAAATCGGAAGAGGGATCCCATGTAAGCACAAGTACCTTCACCATAGACAAACTCTCCTTATCAAAGTGAAGAGAGGCAGGATGTTGCAAGTCTTCCTCAAGAAGTCCTACCAAAACTTCTCGTTGATTGCTGGTGAACTTTCTCAGCTTGAAACCACCACCTGTCAATAATTCCGACAATTCTTTTCCCAGCATGACTGCCTCAACAATGGTATTGGCCCCAGTCACTACATCATCTACATCTGTCTTCAAAGCATAAGCTGCATTTGGAAATGCGCTCTCTCCATCAGCAGCAAGCTGATGCAGTGCGCGTATGGCTAAGTAGGGAGACGCTGACACTCCGTAATTTACAGTTTATAATCTGTAGTCTTTAACAGCATCCTCAGGTAACCACCTCCATACAATGCGCTGGTAATCTTGGTGACATTGGTGAGCTGCAATTTGCTGGTACATCTGCTTTATGTCACCAGTGAAGACAACAGCGAAAGCGCAGAAGAAGTTCTATTATGTCTGTAACTTAGGAGTTACAAGAAGTATATCTTGAGTCTAACACCTTTTCTGGCTTTTGCTTAGCCATTGCAGACGACACAAAAATTTGTTGTGTAACTATCAGGTTTACTGACACTGTGATGAGGAAGATAGTATACATCATGACAACCAGGAGGGGGAGAATCAACTAATTTATCATGGCCAGTGTCGAAATAGTCATGCATAAATGTCACATAGTCATCACAGAGATTAGGTTGTTTTCTCAAACGGAGCTCCAGGGATTCAAGACATTGCACAGCATGAGCTTAAGATTCACCAAAATTGGGTTGGGCTCACTAAGAGGTAAACATACAACATACCTGCCAGTCTCGTCTTGTCCTTGGGTTGACATGAAAGCAGACTCCTATGCAGCATCTACAGGCGAAACATGGTTTTGTTTCGGAACATCTTCCAGTTCCGAAAACTGCCTCACCACATCATCCAGTGCTGGAGCTTGTAACCCAAAAGAAACTAAAACATCGAGGCTTCAGTGCAAGTGGTGCTCACTGGCTGTGTGTCTATTTTTACCTTGCCCATGAAGACCCAGCCCAACACACTTTCCAATGTGATGGGCTGTCCAGTATCACCTTCAACACGATGGCCATTGAACAGGTACGCAAATATTTCTGCTCCCAGAAGCATGTCTACTGGACCAGAAGTGGCAAAGTTACGATCTGCTAGCTGGAGATGGGTCACATGTGCCCAAATACGAGGATTTACTTGTTACAACGGGCAGCTTGGATGAGATCTTGGGCATCGCAAATACATCAATCTGATAATGAGGAGACTCTTTACCAACAGGTTTGATGATAAACGTGGATATACTCTTTGCTGAACTAAGTGGCATATGAGCCAACCCATGAACAGGGAAGTTGGCTTTTCGACATGGTAGCCCCATGTACTGAACACATGCTTCCGAAATGAAGCTCGCTTGACTGGCGAAGTCCAACAATACGCAAACTGTGTGTACTGAGGCCTCATTAGTTACAACATCGGCCATGGTTGTTGAAAGCAACATTGACGAAAGGGTTGCAGTCGTGCTCGACTATATTTGTGAAGTTACAGCATAGAAAACTTGGTATATCATCTTGATGCTCTTCATCAGATGTCAGTTGAGCACTTTCGGATGACTCAGAAGATGTGTCCTTATAATTCTTGTGCATTTCCTCAAAATGAAGTAGTGTATGGTGCCTTGCACGACATTTCCTATAATTTTAGAAGGATGAACAGTCCTAGGCCACATGTGCACTACTTAAACAGTTCAAACATACTCTAGCTTGTATGGCTGCAGCACACTACTCTGATGGTGATTTAGACAAAATTCCGGACAATTATGAAGCATATGAACCGAATAACACAATTCACACTTTATTTAGACTGGGTGCAAACTAATAAAGAAAGTTGAACCTTGTGGTGAAAAGAGGTCATGCTTTTGAAAATTAGCAGCCTTGTTTTCTCCAATTGGTACCTTCTCCTGGGGGGACAAATTGAAAGATTTCATGGATTGACGCTGTTTTTCCAAGAAGGACATAAACTGCTTCACTGTAGGAACATAATCTGGATTCAATGTCAGCTCTCACTGTTGCCGGGACCAATTGAAAGACTCCATGGATTGACGCTGTTTTTCCAAGAAGGTCATAAACTGCTTCACTGTAGGAACATAATCTGGATTTAATGCCAGCTCCCACTGTTGCCGGAGTGTGGAATCAATTTTTTCTCTAATAGATGTATAAAAATTAGTTCCCATGTATCTACTAGCATGCCAATAGCTTGCAGAGTAGAAACATTTTCAATAACCCCAGCAATTAAATGCCTCAGAGCAGCTGGTGAGTTCTGAGTTACAGTGGGTACTTGCAAAGGGCATCTAGATGTTGGGATATAGTAAGCAGTTTGTTTACATACCTTCTGACTAGTATGTCTCACGCTACTGAATAATTTTCATCTGTGAGCGCAAATGACTGAATCAACATGAGTGGTTCCTCTGCTAGTGATGTCCTTATGTAGGCCAGGTGCTTCACATTGTTCAACAAGGGCTGCTTTGCTATTAAGGAGCTAAATAAATTTAAAAAACTTGTCCATGTATTGATTTCACCACTGAAAGTGGGAAGGTTAATTCGAGGTAACGTCACATGCGACCTCAGTCCATCATTTCTCGAGGTGGATGGTTCCTTTCGGTTCTTCCTTTGTTTCGACCTTGTTTGCTAACGGATCATGTTCTGCCATAACGGGATAAAAGTTATCATCAAACGTGGTTAAGCATTGTGCATATGCCACAGCATCAAACATATCATCATTTTTTAAGGCAATTTCTAGGGCAATATGGTCATCCTCAAAATCCTGATGTAACTGTTTTAAAATTCGTACCATTGCTTTAAACAGTCCTTGATTAGAAGAATATTTTCTTGTGCATCTGCTGATACTATACCACGGTTCAAACGTGCCTCCGCTTTTTGCAAACGGTGCTGCAACACAAACAAGTCGGCCATTTCAAGTTTTTAGGTTAGGACTACCGCACTAATACAAAAAAAAAATCGCACACAGCCAAAATTTTAGTCAACTGCACTTAAAACGTCTCCGAGGTCATTATCTTCATCGCCAACAAACACTGTCACCCACAACTTCCAGATGTTAAACATGTAAAAACACGTCGTGCTTATTCGTACACTATTTATGTGATATTGCGACACGAACAATCCAATCAACACCGGTACATTCAGGCCCCGAATGGACCAAAATCTTACATAGGATTTGATTCACAAACCGGAGGACCAACGAAAAATAGTACATCAAAGTTGTTGTTTCCACATCCTTTAAATATTTACAACACACGAGCACGCACGACAGCATGACCCGGTCATGGTAGCCATCTAGTTGCATATGTATGATTTTAGTACAAGAACGGTACAAGTCACTGTAGGTAAAGGTCTTTTTACTAACACAGCTATTTACACAGAACAGTTTGAATCCGATTTCTGCATTTAAATATGCAACTGTCCAATATTTTTGTTTGCTGAGGATTAGTAATCTATTGTACATTGTAAACAAAAAGGTTATCTTGTGTTTTTGAGAAATTAATGCATAATGAAATGCAACTTTGTAGTGTTAAATCATAATACATTAATTTCTTTAAAAAGATTGTATGCAGGGAAAAAACACAAGGTGACCTTATTGTTTACTACGTACAGTAGATTATTATCCACAGGGAACTACACAAAAATTTCGGAGAGTTACATTTCAAAAGCTACAAATGAGTTGAAACCTTATACATGCACTTACAAATATAACTCTCTGTGCAATTTTGGGTGGTTTCCTGCAGATTAGTTATCTACTGTACATGGTTAAACAAAAATTTTTCCTTGTGTGTTTACTCTACATGCCACCATTTAAAAATAATTAATTTATTATTATTTAACACTGGAAACATTGCATTTCATTATGTATTCATTTCTCTAAAATGGTGGCCTTTATTGTAAAAAACTCAAGATGGCCTTTTTGTTTAACTTGTATGGTAAATAACTAATCCACAGGAAACAAAAAATAGTAATGGACAGTTACATTTTTAAATACACAAATTTGATTTCAACAAATCCATTTTTATGAAATGGGGTTGATATCCTCACTCAAATGTTCTAGGGTTTGCACTTTGCCATTTAATAATGCATTATCGAGAAACTTAGACATTTATATTTCATTCTGGCTGTGTTACTAACACAAAACATCTGCTTCAGATTCACACTCAAGGGTGGTTATGTCCTCCCGAATAAACTTGTGCTATAGGTCTATGTATTTTCTACCCCAATTTTAATGAGGAATCGCCTACCAGAGTTTGCCAGTGTTATTTATGAACACTTTGTATATAATTTGTTTATGAACTCCTTACTAAATGCATATTTCTCTATGGTGTGACGTGCATCGGTGTGGTTGTCAAAATTGCCTACATGATTTTCATATTTGCTTGCTCATAAATCAGATAATACACACTTTCAAATATGGGACATTGTTAGTTTTGTTGTTGGCATTTTACAATGCACTGGCTATTATTAAAGTGCACTAATTTGTGAGAAAGATTACATAATTTTTACACCATCATATGGTGTAAGTACATGAATAATTATGAGGTGTGTTTACATGTCATTATTATACAGCTGTGACAAATATTCCTGGGAATTACTTTGTCACAGATAGTGGACTGTTCAACATAAAAAACAGTCAGGATTGTGAACCAAAACATGATGCAGAGAAAAAGGATCATAAGGTACCAGTACTGACTGAGCAATATTCTTCCCCTGAAGCTGATCTTGGCTTGTACAACAAGCATCATGGTGAGAAACATATGTTTATAGCCAGTGTATGTACTGCATTCACTCGTTTTTTTTAAATTGTATGAGCAGCAGAAATGTTCTATTATGGTGTGCCATAAAAAAAATATAAACTGCTACCAAATATTACTTTGAGGATAAATAAAACTGCATCCTGGAACAATATGGCAAAAATCATTAAAATGAGAAAATATTAAAACTGCATTATATTAATAAAAACAAGGTGTATCATCAAAATGAGAAAATACTAAACTTCACTAAATTAATAAACACCAGATGTTACAAAATTAAATTTTAAAACAGAAGGATGATAAACTAAAGCCTAGATATCAGTGGATGTGTGACCTTGTATTTTAAAAATAAATAAGTAGACACAAAATTATGATTTCATAATACAGGTATTTATTAAACAGAACATTGGCAGATTGAATGATCAAATGATTACTGAGTAAATAAATTTATTAAGTTAATCTTACATTAATCTCTTGGCCATAATCAATTAAATTTTTAAATTCTGCTAGTCCAAAATTTTGCAACAGCGGCACTCTTTTGTAAATCTCCACGCACTCCTTGTGTTACCAATTTTGACCTATCCAGTTTACCACCAACTAGTGATGCAGGGCGTCAACACTCTTTCCGCATATACCTACAAGCGTTTGATGTATGTAAACGTACAGTGCGACAGATATGCAAGGAAGGAGAGGACAGCCAGCACTGCATCTACATCAAAAGCAATACATGTGTCACCTGGGAAAATAAAGTTTTGCCAGGAAACTAGTGTAAGATTGAGACTGTCTTTGAAAAACAGTGTCGAATTTTATGACTGGGGGGAAATTTAGACTACAAAAATAATTTTTGCGCCTAAGCGAGAGAAAATAGTTTAGCCTATAAGATTTTGATAAGTTTCTTGGAAAAATGGCTGAAAAGTATTGTTTTTTGTTATATTTAATCTAATGACAGACATAAGTTATTAATGGAAAGGAATGCCATTACGACTATTCAGACACAGAAGAGGATCTTGTGCAGCTACAGAAGAAAATGAATTATTTTTTCTATACTGCAAGCAACTATAAGTACATAAAAATAATTCCATCTACGTAATAGTCAATGTTAGTTTGTAAAGTTATTTGTCAGAATGTTTTTAGTTAAAAGATAAAAATTTTACATTTTGTCTGTTTAAGCAGTTTCTTAATAGATATAAAGTACCAAATGTATCACATATGTGCTTTATCTATTTATTTTATAATATATTCAAATGTTCTTGGTTAACTAAAGAAATGTATTTTATATTTCTACAATTTGAGATTTTACGACACAGTATTATAATAGGGTAAACGCTTGACAGATGTTGGCAACAGGGCTTAGTAGTGCTTGCCGATAGGCTGATACTCAGCGGCCAAGAAGTTCTGTGCTGGGTATAGTGCTGTGCTTGAGGCATCTATCTGGAGAATAAATGGCCTAGAAAATCAGCATATCTGAGAACAGGTGGGCTGGCAACAACTTGTTTAAAAAACTCATATGCTTCTGGTTGTTACTTTCCTCAAACAAATTTTACTCATTTTTTCCTCAAAGCATTTAATGATGCAGCATGTTCAACAAAATTAGGAATAAATTTTGAATAGAAATTCAATATCCTGATGAAATGAGAAATAACTTTTGCATCTCTAAATGGTGGGAAATTCCTGATTGATTTGGTTTGGTCTGGGTCAATTGAAAAATCTTACTCTGAAACTAAGTGACCTAAGAAGGAAATTTCATTCTCAGGAAACTTTACCTTTTTTAGCCTACTTTCTGAGAAATCTCCCAAATGTTTTAACTTTTAAATCCAACAACCAAATTTCATCAAACTAGTTCCACATATAGTATTTAGTAAGGACATCAGACTTTTATAGTTTTTGAATATACCAGGTACTTATTTTCAAAATGGCAGCAATTAAAAAATTTAGAGCACTATGTTATATCTTGGAAACTTCAATTCAGATTTAAACCAAATTTGGTGCATTGAAAGTGCAGGATGTAAGCATTAAATTTAAAAACAGATAATGTTGTTGGTCTGCCATTTTGGAAAATAGTGCAAATTGAAAAAATTAAGCTTTTACGTTCTATCTCGGGAATTATTTATCCAATTCAAACCATAGTCAAACCATATGTTCACAGGGCATGATATAAGTATTGAATTTGAAAACTGTTAATGTTATTAATCCACCATTTTGGTAGATAGTGCAACATGAAAACTAAAACTTTTACATTATCTCTGTAACTACACAACCAATCCCTGCCAAATTTGGTATATAAGTAATACTATTGTAGGCTATTTTAAGATATTGTCGCTTAAGAAACAATACCGTCTATCTCCACTTAAAAAAAAAATTAATTTTAGGACACCCAAAATCTGGGGTCTTTACTGCTTCATCTTGATGAGGTAGTTGTAAGTTTTATCAAAAGATAGAGCTGTAATCCATTTTGAAACAATACCGCCTTTTTCCATGACTAAAAAACATTGAATCCAATACCACCTATGTTCCTTTATGTTGTAGACTGTTCACAAAAATACACTTCACTCCATGGAATGAAGATCATTAGCATTGTACACTATTGTTTTTATTATTGTTGAATGTTGAAGCAGAGATGAAGATATACATAATGAAATTACGGAAAGATAAATACAACATTGGTGTCCGACGCACTTCGGTATTAAAGCTTGTTTGAACTCTATGAAGTTAAGCTGTATTATTGTTACTGCATAAAATAAAGTAAGTATTGGTTTTCGTTATTCTCCATATTATTTTATTGTTTGCATTGGTTTTTAATATCAGCATTTTGCCACATTAGTTAGAACAGCAATTTATATAATATATTTTCGATAATGCAAGTTGTTTCAAAATGTGCTTTCCACTTCTATGCTGTATAAAGGTGGTATTAAACACATGAACTTTAACCATACCTGCTGTAAAATAATTCTACCTATTTTCTCTAATTACTCATCCATTTCTGATTAATATTTTTTTGTTACAGGTGATGGATGCAGAAAGGATTGTGATACTGGGCATGAGCCTTTAGAACTACATGTGGAATATAAAAAGATGAAAGCTTTGGCCCTGAAGGACAGAATTATAAAGATCTATTTAGCTGTAAAAAAAAAAGAGTTTGGTAGCAGAGCAAAAAAGATCAGAGGGTGAAGAAAATGGACCAAAAAAGTACATTAGAAAAGATAATGAAAAAGACAGAAGAAAAATAGTTGTAAGTAATAGTGATAATGTACTTACAATCTAGGTATTAAATTCATTACATTAAATGGCATGCATAAGTATTATTGAATTTTATGTTTCATACCCGAGAGTGATGTTATTTCCTCCACATCCTGGTGTTGAAAACTGTGACACCATGAAAGCTGATGTGAGGTCTTCTCAGAAGCAAGTGGATAATTTTGTGAATAACCCTGAGCATATTAATGAGGATAATGTTACAAACAATTCACAGATAGTCCCAACTGAAATAATAGATGATGATGGATGTCCATCAACTCTTTGAGCCAGTTGATTTTTATACAGGTAGGTAATAATAATTTTGTATTAATTCTTTATCTATATAATTTCTTATTTAAAGATATACTGACTTTAAATCAACTCATTTTGTTTCAGACAACTTGAAGATATCAGTTGTCAACTCTTCTTTCATCAATAATTGCAGAACACTAATGGAGCTTGATTTGCCTATTATTGATTATATTGGTTTAGAGAGGCTATAGGCTATTCATTATAAAGTGAGCACTTTTGAAAGCCCTCTCGTTTGGAATAATAGTATATGAATATATTTCATTTTAGCCTTAGACGTTAACTTCCAAGTGCGGTGGAATATAGGCACTGTGTTCATTACTTATATGGCAATATTTATTTTAAATGGTGGTTAAAGGATAAAAGATGGCTGAAAGAAAAAAGTAACTAGGGCCTAAAAAATGCTCCCTTTACCGTTAACAGCCTATGGTAACAGTTGGGCAGGGCAGACTTCTCATAGTGATTGAGGGGAACAAGATAGTTCCATGGCTACCAGAGAAGAATGTATGACTACCAGAGAATAATCTTTTTCAAAAGGGTAAATTGAAAACCTAGAGGCATGGGGAACAAAAGAGAGTTCTGCTGTTAATAACCCTGATAACGATCAACACCATGTTACTGAAAGAGAAGAAAGTATACTTGATGTCAGCAATGCTATCAGCCAAGGAAGCTCATCCTCAAAATTGTCAACATCTCACAATATTAATTATCATACCTACTGTGGAAATATTCCAATCTCTAAACGTCGGAAGAAAAGTAATCAAAAGCAATTGGAAGAAAACATTACTAAATAAATCAGGATTTTAGGAAAGCCTTATACGGTTATAGGCATACCAAAGATGGTAAAGTTCACCTTGATATCAACATGGAGGCAAGGAAGATTGGACATATGTACACATCATAAACATGTGCGAAATCAAAACTTAGAGAGACTGCAATATCATAAAGGAGGAGCAAAAACAAGAGCTGTTACTGTCAAGATAAGGAAATTGAATCTTTAAGTTAGTTCACTTTTGATCAAAAGTTTCAATAAATAAATTTGTCACTTTACCAACCAAAGAAAGACAAGCACAAAGTTTGTTGTAGTTTTGAAACAGGAAACATATCTGAAGAGATTTATGGCATTCACATACCATTGAAAGAAGAGACTGGGCATGACAAAGAAAGAGCTAAAGAAAAAGCAGTTGCAGGAGAGATTCATGTGTTTACAGAATATGGGCTGTCTGTGGAGTTAGCACCATGCTTGCTGGCTAATGCTATGTTCTTTAAAACCAAACTAGATTTTCATAACTTTACATTTTACAACTTTGAGACTAAAGATGTGATGTGTTATTGGTTTGATGAGATAAATGGTAAGTTAGAGGCATCGACATTTGCATCATGTGTAGTAGATCATCTGAAATCTACCTTGGTTCAAGATCCTAAACCAGTAATTATATGGTCAGATGGAGCAGGATATATCAGAATCAGAATGCTATTCTTTCAAATGCACTGTTACATCTTGCAGAATAGTTCAATGTAAATATTCCGCTGAAATATTTAGAACGTGATCACACTCAAATGGAGTGTGACTCAGTTCACAGATATTGAAACGAAGGTGCAAAAAAGATAAATTTATCTCCCTAGTAAATACAGTACATTAATGAAAGAAGCAAGATAAACGCCATTTCCATACAATTCTGTTTACCTGCATTACTCTTTTCAAAAACTTTTCACTGAAGGAAACAATAGTGTATGGCTCAATAAGGCCTGGCCTGCATCACTCTTGTCTTTACAGAAAAGCCCCTTAACTTAATAATTACTGAAAACACATTTGGAATTTTAGCTTCCAGATTCCGCATCTTTCGCGCACCCATCAACTTAAAGGTGGAAAATATTGAGACAGTGGTTTTGACTTCTTGTGTTCTGCATAACTTCTTGCGTAGGAATGCCCCAGATTACTATACCCCTCAAGGAACCCTCGACAATGAGGACATTGTCAACAACGGAGTACAGTTAGGTGAAAGATGGGATCCTGAAGTGGTTCACAACCTACAGCGCAGGAGAAAGGGGCAAGTATTTGTCAGTACCAAGACTGTAAGAGACAAGTTCAACGAGTATTTTAACCAAAAAGGTGCTGTACCATGGCAGAATAACATGATTTCTTTACAACTACATGATGAGTAATAGGTTGATGCTGAACAATTTACGCAACCTGTTCTATAACAAACTGTTTTTATGACTATAGCTTTGTAAACTATAATAATATTCGTAATGTTATGTATTTTCTTCTTCTATACCTAAGCCTAAAATTGTCATATTATGCTGTTGAAATAAATTGTATTTGAAAAAATTTTACTTACCAAAACATCAAATTCAGACTCCTCTTCATCGTGCATAGTTTCTCGTGGCGTCCTTGGTACGTCTTGATTATTTAAAAAAATCCAATAAATCGAAGTACCACAACGATGGTTTGTATACGTCCTCTTCTCCAGTCCCAGCAGTTTCCGATTTTCCCACTTTGCTCAACTCTTTCTTGTAAACCGATCTCAATGAGTTTATTATTTTTGTAACTGTCTCTTTATTAACCCTTACATCCACTTCTTTGTATTTTTGTATAAGCTCTTCGTACGCAAGGTTTTTTTTNTAACTGTCTCTTTATTAACCCTTACATCCACTTCTTTGTATTTTTGTATAAGCTCTTCGTACGCAAGGTTTTTTTTATTACGGTCACTATATTCTTTACTTTTTGTATGCCACAAACACGGAAAACTTTTGTAAATTTCAATGAACTCCGCGAGAAATTCGTGATTGCATTGCCGCATGTCCGACACATTGAAGGAAAATGATGGGACCTCGAGTGAGTTGCGAACTGGAACTGAGCCAAGAACGGACGTCTTGTCTGAACCTGCGTCTACACGCTCCGTCTTGTCCTATCAGTTCTCTCAAAATGATGCTTCTCCCGTCAGTTCTTCGATCTGACCTTGGATTTCATTTCGATTCGACAAGACGTCCGTTTTGCTGTTTCCACGCAACATTTTATCGGATAGGATTTGTCCTATCCGACAAAGCGTACAATAAGACGTAGCGTGGAAACCAGCCTTCTGTGAACAGATCTTGAGCTACAGCGACTTGTACCGTTCTTGTACTAAAATCATACATATGCAACTAGAAGGCTACCATGACCGGGCCATGCTGTCGTGCGTGCTCGTGTGTTGTAAATATTTAAAGGATGTGGAAACAACAACTTTGCTGTACTATTTTTCTTTGGCCCTCCGGTTTGTGAATCAAATCCTACGTAAGATTTTGGTCCATTCGGGGCCAGAATGTACCGGTGTTGATTGGATTGTTCGTGTCGCAATAGTCGTAAATAGTGTACGAATAAGTACGACGTGTTTTTACATGTTTAACATCTGGAAGTTGTGGGTGACAGTGTTTATTGGCGATGAAGATAATGCCCTCGGAGACGTTTTAAGTGCAGTTGACTGAAATTTAGGCTGCATGCGATTTTTTTTTTTTGTATTAGTGCGGTAGTCCTAACCTAAAAACTTGAAATGGCCGACTTGTTTGTGTTGCAGCACCGTTGCAAAAAGCGGAGGCACGTTTGAACCGTGGTGTAGTATCAGCAGATGCACAAGAAAATATTCTTCTAATCGAGGACTGTTTAAAGCAATGGTACGAAATTTAAAACAGTTACATCAGGATTTTGAGGATGACCATATTGCCCTAGAAATTGCCTTAAAAAATGATGATATGTTTGATGCTGTGGCATATGCACAATGCTTAACCACGTTTGATGATAACTTTTACCCCGTTATGGCAGAACATGATTCGTTAACAAACAAGGTCGAAACAAAGAAACAACCGAAATAAACCATCCACCTCGAGAAATGATGGACTGAGGTCGCATGTGACGTTACCTCGAATTAACCTTCCCACTTTCAGTGGTGAAATCAATACATGGACAAGTTTATGAAATTTATTTAGGGTAATTATTAAGTTTAGGGGCTTTTCTGAAAAGCATAAAAAATTCAAAAATTATGATATAGTTCTACTCTACTAATCACGTAGAACACGAATATACTAGGGGCGTAGGTTTAAAATCAGTGCAAAATATTTTAAAAAATTGAACAAAATTGCGAAATGGGCAGTATAGCCAGTTTACGTTTCTGAACAAAACATCCTAGACCAAAAAAAGTTGCATTAATGGGTTCTGCACAGCTTACCTTGTACATATTGAAGAGGGCGTAATGTTAAAATAAGTAGAACATACTTTAAAACTTGCGAAATAAGTTTATTTAAGTCTATTAACGTCAGAGGAATTATACCAGCCCCCTACTTAGGTGACTCAATTTACATTCTTTTGGTGTGTTTTACGGTTCCTTTAAATCCCTACATTAGTAGTTTAGTGTAAAACCCAAACATCCTAGGTTAGCGTAAATCCATACAACCTTGGTTAGTGTAAAACCCTACACACCTAGGTTACAGTAAAACCCAAAAAACCTAGGTTAGTGTAAAATCCAAAAATCTTAGGTAAGTGTAAAACCCAACAAACCTAGAATGTTTAAAAATGTAAAATAGTGATTCACCCATCGTGGGGTTAGGTTCTGTTAGGTTAGGTGGGCACATATTATGAAATTAGTCTGACGTTTATGCCCTTAGTATATTTGTGTTCTGCATCATTAGTAGAGTGGAAATGAAGAATTTTCCGTGAATTATTTTTATTTTTACAGAAAAGCCCCTAAACTTAATAATTACCATCAAATGGTCCCCCAGGAGAAGGTACCAATTGGAGAAAACAAGGCTGCTAATTTTCAAAAGCATGACCTCTTTTCACCACAAGGTTCAACTTTCTTTATTAATTTGCAACCAGTCTAAATAAAGTGTGAATTGTGTTATTCGGTTCATATGCTTCATCATTGTCCGGACTTTTTGTCGAAATCACCATCAGAGAAGTGTGCTGCAGCCATACAAGCTAGAGTATGTTTGAACTGTTTAAGTAGTGCACATGTGGCCTAGGACTGTTCATCCTTCTAAAATTATAGGAAATGTCGTGCAAGGCACCATACACTACTTCATTTTGAGGAAATGCACAAGAATTATAAGGACACATCTTCTGAGTCATCCGAAAGTGCTCAACTGACATCTGATGAAGAGCATCAAGATGATATACCAAGTACTTTCTATGCTGTAACTTCACAAATATAGTCGAGCACGACTGCAACCCTTTCGTCAATGTTGCTTTCAAAAACCATGGCCGATGTTGTAACTAACGAGGCCACAGTACACACAGTTTGCGTGTTGTTGGACTTCGCCAGTCAAGCGAGCTTCATTTCGGAAGCATGTGTTCAGTACATGGGGCTACCATGTCGAAAAGCCAACTTACCTGTTCATGGGTTGGCTCATATGCCACTTAGTTCAGCAAAGAGTATATCCACGTTTATCATCAAACCTGTTAGTAAAGCGTCTCCTCATTATCAGATTGATGCATTTGTGATGCCCAAGATCTCATCCAAGCTGCCCGTTGTAACAAGTAGATCCTCGTATTTGGGCACATGTGACCCATCTCCAGCTAGCAGATCGTAACTTTACCACTTCTGGTCCAGTAGACATGCTTCTGGGAGCAGAGATATTTGCGTACCTGTTCAATGGCCATCGTGTTGAAGGTGATACTGGACAGCCCATCACATTGGAAAGTGTGTTGGGCTGGGTCCTCATAGGCAAGGTAAAAATAGACACACAGCCAGTGAGCACCACTTGCACTGAAGCCTCGATGTTTTTAGTTTCTTTTGGGTTACAAGCTCCAGCATTGGAGGATGTGGTGAGGCAGTTTTGATAACTGGAAGATGTTCCGAAACAAAACTATGTTTCGCCTGTAGATGCTGCATAGGAGTCTGTCTTCATGTCAACCCACGGACAAGACGAGACTGGCAGGTATGTTGTATGTTTACCTCTTAGTGAGCCCAACCCAATTTTGTGAATCCTGAGCTCCTGCTGTGCAATGTCTTGAATCCCTGGAGCGCCGTTTGAGAAAACAACCCAATCTCTGTGATGACTATGTGACATTTATGCATGACTATTTCGACACTGGCCATGATAAATTAGTTGATTCTCCCCCTCCTGGTTGTCATGATGTATACTATCTTCCTCATCACAGTATCAGTAAACCTGATAGTTACGCAACCAATTTTTGTGTCGTCTTCAAAGGCTAAGCAAAAGCCAGAAGAGGTGTTAATCTCAATGATATGCTTCTTGTAACTCCTAAGCTACAGACATAATAGAACTTCAACTGCGCTTTCGCTGTTGTCTTCTCTGGTGACATAAAGCAGATGTATAAGCAAATTGCAGCTCACCAATGTCACCAAGATTACCAGCGCATTGTATGGAGGTGGTTACCTGAGGATCCTGTTAAAGACTACAGATTATAAACTGTAAATTACGGAGTGTCAGCGTCTCCCTACTTAGCCATACGCGTACTGCATCAGCTTGCTGCTGATGGAGAGAGCGCATTTCCAAATGCAGCTTATGCTTTAAAGACAGATGTAGATGATGTAGTGACTGGGGCCAATACCATTGTTGAGGCAGTCATGCTGGGAAAAGAATTGTCGGAATTATTGACAGGTGGTGGTTTCAAGCTGAGAAAGTTCACCAGCAATCAACGAGAAGTTTTGGTAGGACTTGCAACATCCTGACTCTCTTTACTTTGATAAGGAGAGTTTGTCTATGGTGAAGGTACTTGTGCTTACATGGGGTCCCTCTTCTGATTTGTTTTCGTACAATGTTCAACCCACTGCAAACTGTTACAGAAACGTGCCAGTCTGTTGGATTTGGCAAGGATCTTTGATACACTGTGTTGGCTGGCTCCAATAATATTGTTTGCCAAGCATCTTATTCAAGAGCTTTGGCTTTGTGGATCAAGATGGGATGTCCAACCTCCTGCAGAAATTGTGGATAAGTGGTGTCGAATCAAACAAGAATTGCCGATGTTGGCGCACATTAATGTGCCACGCCTTCTTACCATAGCTGAACAGATGTCCTAAACTACATGGATTTTGTGATAGCTCAGAGGTTGGCTACACAGCTGTCATTTACCTCTGAGCTATCACAAAATCCATGTAGTTCATGGACATCTGTTCAGTTATGGTAAGAAGGCGTGGCACATTAATGTGTGCCAACATTGGTAATTCGTGTTTGAATCAACACCACTTATCCGCAATGTCTGCAGGAGGTTGGACATCCTATCCTTATCCACAAAGCCAAAGCTCTTGAATGAGATGCTTAACAAACAATATTATTGGAGCCATGGTCAAATAACCGTTAACCTTTTGATGTCAAAATGTAAGGTGGCTCCTGTTAAAAAACAGTCCATTCCACCATTGAATCTATGTGTAGCATTGATGCTAGTCAAACGTCTTGAGTTTGTGCTTACAGTGTACCAAAGCATATTTCTATAAACCAGGTTTGCGCTTGGTCCGACTCTTAGCCCAGGAATATTAGGGTTAAACCTTAAACTAATTCATTGCAAGCTAATTCCTAGTGTAAAATGTTCAGCATGCATCCCTCTTAAATATATAAAAATTCTCTAAACATATAACTGGAACTTAACGTAAATTAGAGCAAAAGTGTGCTATTCAGCAGAGTAGTAGCACCTAGTAGATCTGCCTCAAGAAGTATATTACTGCAAGCATTCCTTCTGCAGTGGCCACAAANAGCAGAGTAGTAGCACCTAGTAGATCTGCCTCAAGAAGTATATTACTGCAAGCATTCCTTCTGCAGTGGCCACAAATGGAAGAACAATGGAGATCAGTTGATTGGCACTGACAACCTCTCTGGAAACCTTTCTTGCAGTTGCAGCTGATAAGGTTAAGAAGTTCATTAGGGCTTGGAGCCAAGACAGAGGTGACAGGAACCAAATGCCCATGTTTCATATTCCATCCCTACTTAGTAGCTTCCAAATGGTTTCCCAGCCAGTCTTGCACTTTTAGATAAGAGTGTTGACGTCCTGCATCACTAGTTGGTGGCAAACTGGATAGGTCAAAATGGTCTTTCTTGCTTTGTTTCGAAGTGATAAGTTTATTATAGAGGAAATACCTAAGCTCACTAAGGCTTTTGCATTTACCGCCATTATACAAGGCAAGGAGGAATTCTTCACTCACAGATGCAATCTCATCAGGATCTATAGATAGTTTATTTAAGAGTCACACTTTTCTATTCAAATTTTTGTTCAAACTCAAAACTTTGTAAGAAATTTTCTTTGCCTTCTTAAAAATAACACTTGTTGTTTCTGTACCAGATGCAGAATGGAAGAAGAGTATGGTGTCTTTTATAGCCTTAAAAGCATGCTTTATTTTCAAAATATAAAATTTTTTTGTGGTTATTGAACACTTCCAGGTTCTAACATATATACAGCATGATTGGTGTCTGTAAGAGCAGTTAATAACACCAATATATCAGTGTCATTTGCAACTACCACAGGTTCTATTTAACTGAATTGGGATATAGCAGTAGTAAGTACCAAAACATTGGCATCTCTTGTTGCCTGAAGTTCACCGATTCCTGCAACCTTCACTTTTGATGAAAGAAGTGAGATAAGTTGCATTTTGTTATTAGGATTTCCCAAGAACTCATCCTGACAGGTTGTTGATGGCTAATTGTCATTCGCATTTAGGTTTACAGAAGTTTTCTTAGAGCTTCGACGTTTCTGCTCTTGATACTTCATATTTGGTGGACCACCATATCCATCAAAAACAACAATGGCTATTCTGTATCGCGAACTTACATATGCGACATATTTTACACATATCTCACCATGTGTAGTTCCATTTTCAGGCCAAACAACATTATGAAGAAAAAAACCTCCATCAATGATGTAGCTACGATATTTCAATGGTAAATTTTCACAGAGGACTTTAGATTCAAAAATAGTTCTTAGAGTGGATTTCTGAGTCTTCCTCATCGTCAAACAGAGGAGGAGGCCATGGAGCTAGTTCGTACTGTAGAAGGTCAGCAAATTCATCCTTGCTTTTTACTAAAACGATTCTCTTAAACAGCTAATGAGTGTTGACTTTAACAGTGTCACTTCGGATGGTGATGGTTCTATTCATAACAGAGAGGGGATGTATCTTATTGGGACGATGCAATTTCACTGTAGAAAAGCTCTTACCAGTAAGTGATTTCATGGCTTTTATTCCAACTTCTGTAGCTTCGTCACAATTGTAAGACACATCTGCTATCATGCCTGTTGAAACAGAGATAAGTTTATCTACTAGGCGTGGTGCAAAACAATAATGGCTTTGAAACCAATTCGGGAATGAGCAATAGTCCTTGTCTCATATCTGACCACTCACTCTTATCTCAGTATGCTGTTCAGATGATACTAAATGAACACAACAAAATCTTTCTACATCTTCACAAAGGTCAACACACTAAGGAAGCACATGAATCCAATTGGCAAGTGTATTTTCTGTGATACCTCTTGAGTTAGGCCACCAGAAGTGTTCATAGAGCACATAAGTCCCTATTCAATTGCCATATCTGGAGAGATACCGCCCCAAAATTTGTCACTGCATCACATGTTTTAAGAGAAGAATTCCTCATTACAAAAATCACAGTACACATGCAAACTACTTTGATACTAGTATTATTTATGTGTGTATAATGTTTCTGGTTGTAGTGAAGTCTACACGCTTATAAATAATGCAATTTGCAGTATGTGTCTCCCATTTACTCACATAAACAATACGTATTTCATCAAATTTACAACCGTGTACATTTTATTCTACAGACCCAGCATATATAAATAGAATATTATGTACACTTTGAGAAAATAGATAGAAGTTTGTATGATGTAACCAGTCTACTCTTACCACTGAAAAAAATATTGATTCTACACATTCCATCAATAAACACCACCAGCATTGCCACACCGGTATGTTGACTTTTACCTGAATTCAGTGACTCTGCTGAAGGTGATTTTGCACTTATATGTCGCACTTTCATGTTTTTATTCAGAAATCATGACTTACCACAACACTAAAAAAATGCGTGAAAGAATTGCAACATATTGCGTAGTCTGCAATGACCATGTTGGACTTAGGCCGGTAGGGTGTGGGTGTGGGAGGCATTGTGTGCTGAGATCTGGCTGTCCCATGCTCAACACAATCACTTCAGTTTTATTTTATTCTCGTAAATATTGTATATAATTTGTTTAATTTCCAAATGAAAAATTGAAAAGTCCTCGAAGGACTAGCCTTATAAAATGGTTGTCACAGATTTGTTAGTATAAGTAACTGTGGGACGTACGCCTACAAAAAATTTAATTTATTGTTATAAATGTTTTTATATTTTGTATAATGTATGTTGCAATCTATTATATTTTGTGATGCTAAAACCACATTAATTAGATATTTATAACATTCTAAATATGTACACTACAATTCAACACATGCTAGGACGAGCACAAAATAGGAGTATGTGGTAAATTTTATAGCTTCAGAAAAAAATGTGAAGCTCCAGTTCAACCTTTAGAGGCTTTTAATCAGTTAAAATGGAATGTCTTAGAAACATTTTGTACCAAATATTAACTTGCAACGAATTAGTTTATGGTACCCCTCTATTTTTGCCTAATATTCCCGGACTATCTACTGTTGCTTTGAATTAGATCACATCCTCACCCCATAAGTGGAAGACCTTCGTAGCTAACCGTGTAACTCAAATTCAAGAGTTAGCAGCCTTCCCCCCCTGGTAGCAGCGCGTTCGTTCAGAAGAGAACCATGCAGACTGTGTTTCCCGGGATCAGTTACCAGCCCAGCTCACTCACCCTTTGGTGTGATAGGCCTGCATGGTTGACAAGCCCTTGTGATACCAGTGTCAATTCTCCTGTGCAGCCACCTGTAGTTTCCGAAGAGTCTATCAGCATGAAGTGCAAGGCAAAGGTGGTTAGTTTTTTAACAGATGTGCAACCAACACTTTTTTCCAAATATTCATAATACTAAATTACAACATATAATGTCCTATGTCTACGTTTTGCACATAACTGTCAAACAAGGGAGGACCAGAGAATAGGGGTTTTGACTGTGCTAGATTTGAGGGCTACTCTCTCGCCTGTGTCAAGATGGTACAACAGATCTTTGCAGAGGACTAACGTGTTTAAAACCATCGGCCATGTTCTCAAACACTTTGCAAGCGGAATCCATTCATTGATTCAGCCGGAATCCTCAGGATGGGTGGCAGGCTCAGCCATTCTGATTGTCCCTATCACGTTCAACACCCTATTCTATTGTCAAAGAAGCATCCATTCGCTAAGTTGCTTATTGAGTATTACCATATTATGTACTTGCATCCTGTTCCTCGTTCACTTCATGCCATTCTTTGTCAAAAATTCTGGATTCTCTCTGCTCACTCAATAATACGGCAGGTGTTGTATCAGTGTTGGTCATGTTTCCGTACTAATTCCACACCCAGCTGTACTGCAATGGGAGAGCTGCCTGCACCTAGTGTTTAGCAAGTAAGACCCTTTGATGTCATTGGTTTGGAATATGGTGGTCCCTTCCCAGTCACCATGCACTGAGCTTGGGGCTGCAAGTCCACAAAAAGCCTACCTTTGTTTGTATGCCTTGCAACTAGGTGCTTCATCTTGAACTTGTGATATGTCTATAGAATCATTTTTAGCTGCACTTTATCCCTTTGTTTCACCATGAGGCCACCCAGCTCACCTCTGCAGTGATTTTGGGTGTAATTTTGTTGGGGCTCAACGACAATTGGCAGCATCGTCTCACTTCACCCAATGCTCTGAGTTTGCACCTGGAGTGATCAGTGTACTAACCCATGAAGGCATTTCCTGTCATTGCAACCCACCTGCAGCCCCACATTTTGGTGAGTTATGGGAAGCAGCCATAAAGTCAGTTAAGAGACACATTTACCAAGTCATTGGTCAACAAATACTGTCATATGAGGAGCTGTCCACGGTTCTGACCAGAATTGAAGCCATGCTGAACTCACAACCATTGTGTGAAACGAGTCCAGATCCATCTGAACTGGAGGCCCTCACTCCTGCTCACTTTTTGGTTTTCCAGCCCTTAACTACACTTCCACAACCTGATCTGACCCTGCTGAAATCAAATTGACTAAACCATTGGCAGCTGGTGCAACACATAATGCAAGATTTTTGGAGATGCTGGCAGAAAAAGTATCTGTGCACCTTGCAACAGAGGAGCAAGTGGACAAAGAAGAGTCACCTTCCTAAGACTGGGGAATTAGTGCTTATCAAGGAGGATAACACTCCTCCTCTCACATGGTGGTTGGCCCGAATCATTAATCTTCATCCAGGAACAGATGGCATTACTGACATGGCTACTGTGCGGACCACCACTGGAATGCTGCAATGTCTGTTGGTCAAGCTGTGTCCTTTGCTCGTTGCTGAGGACAACTCTCCAGCTGCTGAGTCTTCTGACCTGCTGCCCTAGGTCCACCAAGTATGAAGAAAGTGCCTAACCTCTTGTAGTTAATGTAGTTAGCCCGTGCTAACAAGGTGGGTGGAATGTTCTGAGTAAATAGTTGTGTTAGAGAACAGATCTTGAGCTACGGTGACTTGTACTGTTCTGGTACTAAAATCAGAGAGTCGTAACAAGATGGCCACCATGACCGGGTCGTGCTGTAGTGTCTGCTCATCTGTTGTAAATAATTAACGGTTGTGGAAACAACAACTTTGATGTACTTTTGTCTTTCGTTGGTCCTCCAGTTTGTGAATAAATTTGTACATAATTAANTGTGGAAACAACAACTTTGATGTACTTTTGTCTTTCGTTGGTCCTCCAGTTTGTGAATAAATTTGTACATAATTAAACCCATCTGTTTTTATAGAATGGGGTTGATATCCACAGTAATTTTTTATGGTTTGCACTTAATAGTTCAATAATNAAACCCATCTGTTTTTATAGAATGGGGTTGATATCCACAGTAATTTTTTATGGTTTGCACTTAATAGTTCAATAATGCATTATCCAGAAAGTCTAATATTTATCTTTCATTCTTGCTGTCTTACTAGCAAAAAACATCTGCTTCCGCTACACATTCAAGAGTTATAACACCCCTGTGAAATAGACTTAGGTTATAGTTATAGGTTGTGTATATTTTCTACCAACTTTTGATGAAGAATCACCTGCTTGANTGTGAAATAGACTTAGGTTATAGTTATAGGTTGTGTATATTTTCTACCAACTTTTGATGAAGAATCACCTGCTTGAGTTTGTCATTGTTGTTTGTGAACATTCTGTAAATTTGTTTTTAGGTGGTCATGAAGCAATAANAATCACCTGCTTGAGTTTGTCATTGTTGTTTGTGAACATTCTGTAAATTTGTTTTTAGGTGGTCATGAAGCAATAACAAACTAAATTTTCTGTTAACGTAGTAATGTTTTTTCTTTGACTTTTTTTGTTTTGTTTTTTGCTTTTTGACCAACATCACATCATGCCACTAATACCATCTCCAAGTGTTTATGTTTATTCCAAGAAGCAGACAAGGCATTTTGTTGAGTGCATAAAAGAAAAAAAATTAATTATAGGCTATTCAAAGTGAAGTGAGCCTTTTTTAAAACCCTCCCAGCAGGCATAGTAGCCAAAAAATTATATTTTATTATGGCTTTACATGTTAAATTTTGAGAGCTGTAAAATACAGGGTGGTCCACCTAACGTGGACACCCCCAGAATTTCCAGAATTGTTGCAGATCACGAAATCTGGTTTTCGCTAAATGAATTTACGTACAGGGGCAAGTGATTTACTGCAAAGTGACTATTTATAACACGTGTATGGACAGAAATAATTAAACCACATACAATTTTTTCCCTGGAAACATACATTTATTTCAATGACATCTGAAAGTACGTGCAAAGAGGAATTCAGTGATATAGCATATGCAATAGAAAGTAACACAGAAACACCAAGAAATAATGTCCAAGTATGATCAAGGTAGGTGGGCCGGTAGTATGGGGCAGTGGACCTGTAATCACAGCTGTAAGCAAGCAACATGCGCCGTAACTCATCCTGGCGGGATGCTATATCACCGAATTCTTCTTTGCATGTACTTCCAGATGCAGTTGAAATAAATGTGTGTTTCCAGGGGAAAAATCATACATGGTTTATTATTTCTGTCCATGCACGTGTTATGAATAGTAATTTTGTGGCAAATTACTTGCCACCGTATGTAATTTCATTGCAAAAACCCCATTTTGTGATCTGCAACCGTTCCGTAAATTTTGGGGGTGTCCACATTAGGCGGACCACCCCGTATAAACATATTAGTGACATGCCAATTTTTATATTAACAATTGATGAAATTATACAAATAAATTGAAAAGATCTTTTAAGCATGGCCTTAAAAAAAAGTGCTTACTTTACCGTGAACAATCTATATTTCCTATCAGTGTTAGAAAAATAATTAACATATTTTTTAATAGAGTATGTGAGATAACAGTCTGACAAGAAATTTAAACAATTCATGTTGTACCAGTACCATCAACCGGAGTGGCTTTGTCTACCATGAGGAGATTTTGTCCCACCACTTGAAAAAATATTCAAGTGTTGCCATCTCCCGTATGATATAAAGAAACAGCTTGTGATCGTGGATTCCACTAGGTAGATTTGCTAGCTTGAAGAAAAATGGGCTTCAAAGCTATGTATTTATTAAACAGGTAAATTTTTACAAAGTAACAATCGGGTTACATTGTCTCACTGGTCTTTCTAAATGATTACATAGGCCTACGATAAAAACAACTTTTTTTAATGATTTTGCTGGATTCTTATGTTTTTTGGTGCACTGAGTCCGAAAATAATAATAAAAATGTCATAACCCCCACCATTTTTTCATATTTGAGTATACAAAATGTGAGAAATTCATTTTTTTATCTAATATCTGTGCATTTTTATATACTTTATTTATATATATTTTTATACTTGATATACATTATTAATATACTAAAACAAACAGTAAATCTAAATGNCTAAATGAAATTAGGTTGGCAGTGGTGGTACGACTGTTTGTTTTCTTTCAGTCAACACAACCTCACTTTTCAGCTTTTTGCCCATGTGCTCTATGTATGGCTAACCGTGGTTGTAAAAACTTTCCTAAAAGTTTTTGTTATATATGTGGTGAGTTTGTAATTAAAAAACATCAAAGAAACATTACAGAGTTTGTTAAAAAAAAGTGTCCTTGGTATATTTTGGAATAAAACTCGGTGATCAAGAAAAACCTTTGGCTCTCCACAAGGTAGGCTATGTTTGTGTTGAAAACCTAAGAAAACTGTAAAAAAAAGAAAAGACCGATTTTAGATTTGCAGTACTAATGATATGGAGAGAACCAAAAAATCATTCAGAAAATGGTTATTTTTGTAGCATTGATGTTACTGGATATAACTCCAAAAATAAGAAAGTAATTGTCTACCCTAATCTTTATTCAGCTAGTCGGTCATGGTCCGGGACTTCCTGTCCCTGAGCCAATACAGGCTATTGATGACGTTTTACTTGATCAGTCCAGTGAAACTGAATCTGATGAAGGTAAACCGGATGATGATGAGTTCCAATGTTCTCCAGGCTGAGTTAAATGATTTGGTACGAGATTTGGGTTTGACAAAAGAGAAAGCTGAATTGCTTGGCTCTAGGCTAAAATAAAAACATTTGTTGGCACCTGGAGCATCTATTTATCAATATAGAACAAGGGATCAACAGTTCGCTAAGTTTTTTAAGCAAGAACAGGGTTTGGTGTACTGCCATGATATTGGTGGTCTAATGAATGAATTTGGAATTAAGCACAACAATGAAGAATGGAGGCTTTTTATAGACTCATCAAAAACTAGCTTAAAAGCTGTTCTTTTACACAATGGTAATACTTATGCTTCACTGCCTGTGGCTCATTCAGTCCATATGAAGGAAACTTACGAAAATCTAGACATTATTTTAAAGGAAATAAACTATCCTGCTCATGATTGGATGATGTGTGGAGATTTGAAAGTTGTTTGCATGCTCCTAGGCCAACAAAAAGGATTTACTAAATTTCCTTTTTTTATATGTGAGTGGGACAGCAGAGCAAGGGATTGACACTGGTCCACAAAACACCTCTTCACATTAAATTAGGTTTAATGAAACAGTTTGTAAAAGCCTTGCCTAAAGATGGTGTATGTTTTAAGTATTTATATGAAAATTTTCCTAATTTATCAGGAGCCAAAATGAAAGAAGGGGTTTTCGTTGGGCCTGACATTCGTAAAATGATGTTAGATTCCAACTTTGAAACAAAAATGACTACAAAGGAAAAGGAGGCTTGGATATCATTTGGGCAAGTTGTGACTAAGTTTTTGGGCAATGTTAAAGACCCAAACTATGAGCTTATCATAGGTAATATGATAGACAAGTTAAAAAATCTGGGATGCCTGATGAGCCTTAAAGTCCACTTCTTACACAACCATCTTGACTTTTTCCCTGACAACTTGGGTGATGTGAGTGAAGAGCAGGGGGAGCAGTTTCACCAGGACATCAAAGTGATGGATAAACGTTACCAGGGACGGTGGAATGTCAGCGTGATGGGTGATTACTGCTGGTCACTTCACTGAGAACAACAAAATGCATCACATCGGAGAAAAAGCTACATAAGTAGCTTCAAAGAGAAAAGAGAAAGGAAATACCAAAAAATAAACACTTAAAATGTATGTAATGAATTTTTTAAATACAATCGCACACATCAAATTTTTAATACAAATGCATATTGTGAGAGAACTGTGGGTGATACAAAAAAACTGATGCTAGATTCGATTTCAGCGCCCAAAAATACATAAGATTCAGCTGCATGTATTTAAAAAGTTCACAAAATATTTTTTGTTGGCCTGTGTTATTCAAGCTATATCATATCTCGAGACAAAGTTACCCTATGTCAAGTTGAGATTGTCCCACTTTTTTGGAAATAAGTTTTGAAGGTTAGGAAATGTTTATAGTTTTGAAATAGGATGTTAAATTGTTCATTGTAATATCTTCTATTATATAAAAATATAGGAAAAATAACAGCTTATAGCTGTTGGTCTGTTTATGCAGTTTTTAAGACAAAATGACTGAAAAATGATCTAAATTCACCCCAGTTGACTGTATTTGGAATATTCTTTAAATGATAATGTTTCCAACACATGCATTGGTTTGTGTAACTAGCACTATAACAGTTATATGTTTGCTTCAAATATAACTGACCTTAAAATTTATTTTAATAATATCTACTTGTTTTGAAATACAGAAAAGACTGTTATGTTTGTTTCCTTTAGTACTAACAATTAAATGTATGTTTAATGGAAAAAAAAGTATCTGATGAGAAATATCAACAATAGATAACTTGTATTAATTCTTGGGAGTAATAGTTTGATAAAGTAGATCAGTTTATACAGGGGATGGACAAAATAATATGAACACCATGCAATATAGTACATTTTGTTGCATGTTGGCAACACTGCTTCCGTGTAAATAATGCGACGCGTATGTATTGCACAGTTTACGTGCCAAGTCTTGTAGGTTATATTTCAGTGTATTATATGCTTTGTTCTGCGACGGTTAAAACAAGCGATCGGTGAAATGTGTGATCTCTCAGACTTCGAAAGAGGGCAAATCGTTGGTGCTCACTTAGCGGGAGCGTCTACGACGAAAACAGCTGAATTGTTTAACGTTTCGCGAGCGCCAGTATTCACGGTAATGACAGCATACACAAAACATGTTTAAACATCATCTGCGAAGAGGAATAGTGGGTGAAACCGAAAGCTAACTAACAGAGACTGATGAACATTAAAAATAATTGTGGCCAGACAACATAACACTACCGCGGAAAAAGTGACAGCAGAACTCAACACTCACTTGAGTAATACTGTTGTGACAAAAACAGTACGGCGGGAGATCCACAAAGGTAACATTCATGAAAGGGCTGTAATTGTGAAATCCTTTATAATGGAAGCCAATGCTAAGCTGCAAAAGAAGTGGTGCCACGATCATAAAACTTGGACATTTGATGATTGGAAGAATGTGGTATGGTCCGATGAATCATTGTTTGCATTGTTTCCTACAAACGGCCGGGTTTATGTATGGAGAACCCCAAAAGAAGCCTACAATCCGGACTGCCTGCTTCCCACAGTCAAGCATGGGGGAGGTTCTGTTATGATTTGGGCGGCTATATCGTGGTATTCAGCTGGTCCTCTCATTCACATCACTGGCCGGATTACTGCAAATGAATATCTCGACATCCTCAATGATGAAGTTCTTACTATGACTAGCATATTGTTGCCAAACACTGCCATATTACAAGATGATAATGCGCCCATACATACAGCCACAAAGGTTCAGTCTTGGTTTGAGGAGCATCAGAATATCATCAAACATCTTTGCCAGACCTCAACATTATTGAACCGTTATGGGGAGTTTTACAGCAGAGAGTGAGGAGAATATTTCCATCTCCACAACATCATTGAAGCAAGAATTGCAGCTGTTCTAAAAGCAAATGATGGCCCAACACCTTATTAATAAATAAATATTGTGTATATGGCAGGTGTTCATATTATTTTGTCTATCCCCGGTATTTCTGGTTGAATGAAATTTATTCTATTATGTATAATGTTAAGGTTTAAGGTTTATCATCACTCAAAACTATTAATACTGAAGTACTTGTGTCAGTGCAAAAAGCAACGTAAGATATTTATTCCATTTTGTATTTCAAAAAAAGATGAAGTATTTTTAAGCGTTTTTCATAGAAGTCTGAAAATTATTTTCTTACAGAAAATATTTTTCTCAAACCCTTAAACTTATTCTAACATAGAAACTCCTATTGCATCATAATAGGAGCTGCTGTTATCATTTCATGAAATATATGTACTTAAATTCACCATTATAATAAACACTGCTTCAACCGTATAATCTGTCCAATTAAATGCACGCTTCTGAGTGACCACTTAGCTATAAGACCCTAGATGTATGAGCCTTCAACAAAACAAAACATGGTAACAATTGGGCATATATAAATATATATAAAAACATTATTTGAGACCTTTATAAAAGAATTCCTCTCATTTGCATGAAAAGTAAGTGTGTTGTTTCTTTAAGATATGGTACCTGTACGCAAAAATAGTGGCATAGCACTAATTAGCTAATTAGATTAATTTAGCTTTTATTATTTCAGTTATTTATTAACATATTTAATAACTCACATATTTTTTGGTTTCAATTTAATTATAACCTGCAGGAATAGTGTTATCCATATACTTGGACAAATGTCTAAGTGTTTATGTTATTAACTGAATCCATTATGTCTTTATATTACTAATTTAATCCATTAGCGTGCTATACAATTTAATTTGCTACAACTTACCACCAGACTCTATCACATTGAGTATAGCAGATTTTGACAAGCACGTGTTGCTGTGTCTGTAAAACCGTGTCTGTGACATAAAGATTCACTTGTGTTGCCATGGAAACAGACGTAAACTGAACCACTTTAAGATCTGTTATTAAAGAGCACCCTTTCATGAGAAAGACTAAAATGTGACATTGAATATTAAGGATACTTAAATCTAGTTTGTACATTAGTTGTTAAAGCTTAGTCATCCTAAGAATAAAGATGCAATAATCTGCGCAGGATTAAGGAACCTCTAAATATGTGATGCAGCATTTAGAACTGTTCAATTGAGAAATATATTTTAATATAGCTAAACTGAATTTAATAATTATTAAGGGAGATGATAAGGACAAAATTAAATTTCACTGACTGAATGGGGGCCATAAAGTTTTGTAGTTTTAATTGGCATGAATCAGTTTAAACGGGCTCAAAGTAGAAAAGAAAGGTCTGAATCATTCTGAGTGAGGTTGAAAAGTATTATTTGATTTTAGGAATCTTCATAAAATAGTTATCAAATTGGCTTTAGTTATAATAATCTGGATCAGAATGTCATAGATAAGGTTAAACAGGCAGTGCAGGACGTAGAGACCCAGGGCCCCTAGGCAATTACAGAGTCTGGGCACCCTTTTTGATAATTTAACAAAATAACCTATTTTATTTCGGTAGACTAATTTTCATCAATAATACAAAGGAAATGCTTCATATATCATCAAAAATTCGAAATTAATAAAAATAAAAAACTTTTAGACCATATTCGTTCACTGGGCTGGACTTCTCATAGACTAAATTGCTAGATGAAGGATAGATCAAATCTTTTTTAAACTAGTCAATAAAATTATCCAATTTTGGCTACTGTAATAATAAATAGCGCTGTCTTGTCCTGTGTTCTGTATTAATTAAATTACTGTTGTATTTTTGTACTTTCCTATTTGATTTTCTTGATAAATAAAATATAAAAAAAAAAGTTTGTCTCCTGGCCAGGGCCCCCTTGAGGCTAGTGCCCTAGGCAGGTGCCTTGTTCGCCTAGGCGGAAGTCTGGCACTGTAAAAAGGGCTGAATTTGGTCAGCTGCCATGCAACAACCATAAATAAAATAAAATTTAAAACAACACAATTGTATTACATCAGTTTAAATAGGACTGAAAGAGCATCAATTAGATTAATGGGTCATGGCACTGTGTGAACAAAGATATAATATGAACCAACCAATAATATGACAAATGTGAGAAACACACCTAAACATAAAATCTCTATAACTGGGGGAGTTAATAAAACATGGAACAATGGTGCCAAACATTTATCAGTTTCACTACCAGGCCACCATTAAATGGGGGAAGTTTTATGAAATACAATAAGGCAAAACACACACTGAAAATTATCTGTTCTTGACAGGCACTCAGATAGAGAAAATAATATTCTGAACACTGGCATAGGCACGCACATGTCAATAACTGTATGCCACAGTCAGCCTACAGAAAGAGTTACAGAGAAGGTGAACTTTTAAAACATTCTATAAAATAATGATTGTTGCATTGTACGTGTACAAGATGAGTATAAAAGAATATCCCAACTTTGAAGGTCTATAATATCAAAACCAAACAACCTACAACCTTGATTGACCAATCAAATGAACTGTGAAACCATGAAGTTTGTTTACCATACATTCATAAATGTTCAATGTGATCACCACAAGCGACCCGAATTACATCTACGCGTTAATCAAACTCGTTCCACACTCTCGTCAGCATGTTTGGTGTTAATGGTTTGGATGGCGTCTATAATTCTCATTTTGAGGTTGGCAATGGTGGACAAAGCATTTTATCCTTGATGTACCCCGATAGAAAAAAATCACACAGGGTAAGATCCTGGCTTCTTGGGGGCCAGTGACGAAGAGCCTGGTCACCAGCTGCTCCTCGACCAATCCAACGTTGCGGCAACGTCTCGTTCAGGTATCAGCGAACAGCTAGGTGCCAATGGGGTGGTGCACCATAAAGGAAACATCAGACAGTTCTGTTCACATTGACGTGTCAAATGCGAGCTCGCTACCCCCTCAACACACACATATACACATACATACACAAACACACAGAGGATGTTAGAGGATCATTGTAAAAACTTCGAGGGATGATAGGTAATGCAATGAGGAACAACTTTTGTCAGAGAACAGATGTCCGGAGACAACCCATTTAGACGCTAGGCATCTTTCTAGAACATGCTATAATGCCTGGCAGGTTGGCAGTTAGCATTGCACACAACACACAACAAGCACCAACTGCCTACCTCCCAAGAAACAGTGGTATTTGACATAGTACTGTATGAGTGATGGTAATAATAAGTAGGTAGATGTTTGTAGATTGCAGATTACACATTTCCATATGTTAACCCAAAGCAGCTGTTCAGAATAGCGGCCCTCCACTTAATTGCAGACGTTGCAACGCCAATGCATTGCCTGGCAGACCCTCTCAAATATGTCGGGAGTGGTTTGAACTGTATTACATTCTGTCTGTATTCATTCTACGAGAATGTCACAGTTCTCCACAGGGGTAGAGTACACACAACTCTTGATGTGGCCCCACAGGAAGAGTTCTTTGACTGGCATGAGGTCGGATGACCACGATGGCCATGGCACAGGGCTGCCTCTCCACATCCACTTAAAACCAAACGTGTTGGCAAAACGCGGTGTGGCACAATCATGTTGAATCCATAAGTTGACTCGTACGTTCAGCTGCACATTTTATAGCTGCTGGGGTAGCTTGATTTCCAGACAGTTGTGATATGCCTGGTCGTTTAAATGAGTTGGAAGAATATAGGGTCCAATAACTTGTTTGTGGATGATGCCAGCCCACATGTTCACCGCAACTGTTATTGGTGATGTGTGACTACTACTGCATGTGGATTTTTTCTGCCAACACATGTCCGTTATGGGTAGTAAAATAGCCATCTCTTATAAAACACACTTTGTCTGTAAATAACACACACAATGCAAACTCTGGCTTGGCAATGCACTGCTGCATAAACCACATATGGGGCTTGAATTTAGCTGGTCCAAGTGCCTGGATCTTTTGCATGTGGAATGGATGTACTCTATAGTGATGGAACACTCTCCACACGGAGGTGTGGCTGACGTCCATATCATGAGCGATTGCACATGTTCTTGTGGACTCTGTCCAGTACTTCCTCTTCAAAATATGGCATATGAACACCTTTTGCCCTGACGCCCTCATGCAGTGGATGGAAGGTCCCATACTCGCACAGTCGCTGATATAGTCTCTGGAACAGTGTGTGATGTGGCTGTAGTCTCTTGGGGAAGCGTTCCTGATAAGACTTGCTGATACGCACCCATAGCCTCTAGCTTCATCGTACAGCATATACATATCTGCCAGTTCTGACGATGAATAAGCGTCCATGACTAGTTTGGTATACGAAGCGCAGTTACAGTAAATATACAACAACTGCTTCGACTCAGGCAGCAACAATGATGCAGGTATGTGTAATGAAATGTGGCGAGAGAAGGATGTAATGACCTGCGCACAGCACATGCTGTCCAATGCAGGTCTCAGTGCTTTTTGATACTGCTTACTTCTTTGGGACAGAGGCGAGGCCCTGTAGTCTGCCTTCACATTCACTAGCTACAGATGATTGCATGATTGACAGCTGGCATATGATTTGTGTGCAGCAGAATGCCTAACTCCCAGGTGCATGGAACTATTTTACGATGATACCTGGCGTCTGAGCAGAACGTCTCCGGACATCTGTTCTCTGGCAAAAATTGTTGATCATTACATTATCTATAATGCCTAGAAGTTTATCACAATGGTTATGTGGCAACATATATATGTATCTGGGTGATTCACCTAAGCCTGCGGATTGAGAAGTTATGCAATCCTGCTGGGCTACAGCCCATGGCGCAAACACTGGACCCCAACATCACCACTAGGTCGACGTTTGGTTCCCGGCAGTGACCAGGGTTCTTTTTATAGTCATTACTAGTGCTTAAACATGTTTACAAATGACAATGGTAGTGTATATTAATGAATTTAATACAGAATGAGTAATAATAATGAATAAATAATAATATACATAAACGAATTAATACCTAATTACATAGTGATGACAAGTTATGTTAGTAGTGCACACTGCTTAGATTTACAACAGCTCTGAAGTACCCAAGTAGGATGTGGCGACGTCAAGCTGACGAAACAACCAACTTTTAGGTAATTTCAAGGGTAATGTACCATCAAACGCACCTGGCATCCATGTGCTGGTTTGCTCAATTGCATGGTAATGTTGGAAGACGAGATGTGAGATCGAAACCCATGCAAGTCATTTAATGTTAGTCTATGTAACTTTCAGCATATTTTAATCAGTTATTTTAATCTTCATAATCCCTTACAGCAAGAGCAGAAGACACATCAGCACCACCATCATCAGTAAACCTGTAACCAAATTTTTCTTCATCATGAGGCCTGACTTCAATTCCCGACGGCAGCAACTACTCAATATTCTAACTCTGCCAATAGGAATCGGCCCCCTTGCAAATTTAGAAATCTGACTGTTAAAGTTCCTTTGTGCTTTTAATTTCTGAATATGTTTATATTTAATTTTTATTTTAACTTAAGCCATTATTTGTCCAGTTAATTCAGTAAAAAAATCACTCTTTCCAGGTAATTCTATCTTTTATTTTTCACATAACTATTTTACAAAGGTATTCCTCAACTTTAGATATTTCTTCAAGAGACTCATTGCAATCCCTGAGCAAGCTTGCATTTTAAATTTCTGACGTGGCGCACATCTTTCAGACATCACGTTTAACCTATGCATGTTTGGGTTTACAAGATACATTGATTAATATATATATATCTCACACACATCATGTAAATAGTACGCTTTTTAGCGGCAACTGACAAATGCTCTTGTTTCTCTGTGTACAAGTATGGGTCATGTAACTACCTGCTATAGTTATACTTGTCGTCACTATATAAAGAAGTATTCATCCGTTTGTTATGTCTGTTATTATTTATTCATTATTATAACTCATTCTGTATGAAATCCATTATTACACATCACCATTGCCATTTGTAAACATGTTTAGGCAATAGTAATGATTGTAAAAATACCAGCTGTCGCCACCAGGAATCGAACCTGGATCTAGCGGCAATGTTGGGGTCTAGTGTTTGAGCCATGGGCTGTAGCACAGCGGGATTGCATAACATTCAATCTGCAGGCTTAGGTGAATTAGCCCAAAAAAATATATATATATACAGGACTATTATTTTAATAATGAGAGTGAGAGTGACTTAGATTGTACATGTTTACATAGCCTACTTTAGCACTACCTGTTTGTAAAATTTGGTGGGAACTAATTGATTGGTTCCCAAAATATTGCATAAATGTTCCATTTTCTCACCTGTTTTTCTTCGCCAATAACAGATGGTAGTGAATATTAAAATAATAACAAAAGCTAAATTAGCTGTGTCCTAAAGAGTAGTCAGTGGGAACTTACAGAATTGTGGTAGTGGCAGGACTGAGTTGCCCAAAGCACCCCAACCACAGGTATAAATACGAGTTACACATATCATTGTATTTGTGTATGCATAATTGAGTTTATACAGTACACTTAGGTTACACAGAGCCTAGCAGAAGGTAGTTAAGCCTTCAGTGTGGTATCATGTTGGTTTACTGTATGTACATAGCAGCAGTATATGGATTTCAATGACAAGTGTAACATGATAAGGTGAAAGTGTGTGCAGTACTAAGGACTCTAGACTCTAAAAGACATTTAAGAGTCTGCATCACATGCCAAGGAACTGTGTGGTGCAGTGTGTCAGAATTCTTAAAATTACACTGACACTACTGAATGTGGCTCATTTCTGTTTAAGCAAGACAGGAGATAAATCATTAAATAATGTTCCTAATATTAAATTTTGTTGCAATTATGATGGGTAATTGGGTAAAACCCTCTTAAAAAGGCAATTTTCGACTATTTTAGAGTGTCTTTTCTGACAAGCACAGTGCACAAATCTTTATAGTTCCTTAACCCACAGAAACTTTCAAGTACTTTTGAAAATATGAAGACATAGCACACATTTATTTGGTGTCAACGACAAGCACAGAGCAACCGTGGGCGTGAAAGGGTGAGACAGGGACTGTAGTAGCAGTATGGACTTTATAAAGATGCTCTTCTTCTCTGTTGAAATGGCAGATGATCAGTAATTACCTTATGTTATTTATATGACTAATTTATACAAAGTGTGTGTCTGCAGGCGCCTGGTAAATGTATGGTATAACTCATGTGTCATAGCTAGTTATTACTGCATTTGTGTAATTCACTAGTAGTAAAATAGATCTAACGTCATAGGTATCAGGTGATTACATTATAAAAAACTCAGTTGCATTTGTTTTCATGCTACCGTTAACATATTGTTTATCAAATGATAATAACGCTGAATATCAAAATGGAATAATAAAATGCAACTGTAAAAATTTGAACATGTAATATTTAAGTTTTATCAAACTGCGTACGATGTACATTATTTCCGTGGAAACAATAAGAATAATTCTGGCTATAGTGGTACTGTTACTAAATTAATAAAACAAGTTTGTAGTGTAGGCCTACAACAAAAACTTTGTGGCGTGTCATCAATATTTGTGCTTTATATATTGTAGGTGGTTAGAGCTTGCAACGTTACGAAAATCTTTGGAAATTATAAAAAAAGCCAGTTGTGGGATAGCAACGTATTTAATTTGAACAGTGATGTGATAATACGGAAAAACTTATTCTGTTTCATCAATGTTCCTACAGTGCAAGCTAATTCAAAAATCTTGTGTCTGCCACAATAGCCACTTTGCTGTTCACTATGTTATCAATTTTCAGAATTTGAACAGGGTGGCCACTCATATGGCATTTTAAAGTTCCTGGTTTTTTCAAGGATGGATTTTCTCTATATTTGCGTATGCCTTGCCTTTTTTGTACACATAAAGTACACACAAGCTCATGTTATTAAATTTAAATAACTTATTTTTATTGCCATTTTCATCAAACTAACACAATACGCAAATTAATACCATCATAAAGAACAAAAATTGCCATTAAATGAATCTGTAAAACTTAAGTCTGACAAGAACATTATTTCCATTTTAAGTGAAATTTACTATCACTGTTTAGATCTATCACTACTATCACTAATAAGATCAGGCATGCACAGCACAAACTAAGACAACAAATAAAACTGATGCTTGCCTATCTGATGTACAGATACACACACCTTTTACTGCTTTTTCATTGCTATTTCCTTCAATTAACACAGCCATTTTTGCTGCATCTGTAAGCAGTTTGGCCTTTTTAGTTTTTAGTGCCTTGATATCCACAACCTTTTGTTTTTTGGCTTGAGCAGCAGTCAGCTCTTCTTGTCTTCTTTCTTCTTAAGTTCTAAATGTTCCATTTATCTTAAGTGAGCATTTCTAAAAGAATGGATCAGACTTTTTTCTATTAAAAGTTTCTCTACACCACGCAGAACTGACACAGAGTCATAAACTTGTTGCAAAGCTACTACACTTTCTTCATGCTGATTCTCTACCAGGCACTCAGCATTAACTGAAAAGCCCCTTTCCACTGATGCATTGCCATGAGATAAAATTAGAACCATTTTTACAAGTGAAGTAAAATTTGGAAAGAGCTCACTTGACTCAACTGCTTTCATCCAAAAATGGTCCAAGCATGTTGCATCTCTTCGGTATGACTGATATAGATGCCTGGATTTTTCGTAAGCTGCAGAACTTTTTGAAGTCACTTTTTACTTTTTCTGCTAACAATCCAATGATCCACCTTTTTTCAACAAGCATTTGGTTGTTCATTCTCTGCTGTGCCAATGTGTTACTACCACCAATAACAGATGGATCCAAGCAGGTTACAGACTTTACCAATTTGTTTGAAAGAGGTGACTTTGAGAGAATATCTTGACAGCAAAAGATTTGTAAAATTTGACACAATCTTGTTTTAAGAGAAGTATATCTACTTCATTTACACATAACTTCATGTTCCTCAGAGCATCTCTAGTTGCGAAACCGCAATCAATTTTTGAATAGGTGGCTAGAGAAACTACGAGTTCAGCTTTCACCCCCATGTGAGATAAGAGCGAGCTGATTGCTGACTCTCCTTTCCTGTATTGAAGGTCATCTGTGTGTCCTCCTTGCCAGGCATCCACCCTCCCTTACACCCTTCATTTTTTGTTCTCTTCTTCCTCCCTTGATTCGCTTTGGATGCACGCACACATACTTGGCTACAAGATTATCTCTATGACACTCACTGCCTCTTAAAGTAAAATGTGTGGCACAGCAAAAATTTGCATGGGTGCAAAAGGGGACTTTTTATTTTCTGTGGTAATTGTAAATAACCAGGCAGCTGTGTAAATAGCAAGCTAATGCTATGGTAGGTCAGATTTGCTGGTATAATGCATAAGGCTAGCATGTGCCATGGATACCAATGATTGTAAACTGCATATTTTATAGGCTAATAATGTGTCAATGAGATGTGTTTACTGTTGGAATGTGGCAGCATGCACTGGCAAATGCAACTTGGCCTAAGCTGGGCTATATTCAATTTGGCAATTTGAGTACTGTTGTCACTCGGAGTGGCTGAAGCGATAAGTGGTAGCCAAGCATTAAAGCATCCCAGCGATGGCCCTGTGTGTAAGGATGGGTGGGAGATAAACTGGTGTATGTCTGAAACCCAAGATGGCAATGTTAGCAATNCGATGGCCCTGTGTGTAAGGATGGGTGGGAGATAAACTGGTGTATGTCTGAAACCCAAGATGGCAATGTTAGCAATACGCTGGCAAGGGGGAGAATATTATTGTTCCCCTAGGGTCCATCAGCTGGTGTAAGGCTGTCATGTAGGTCATGATGTGACTTGAGGTTATGTAGTATACAACAATGAAAACAGGTTATAGAACATTGAGTAAGTGAATTCTACCAAGTTTGCATGTATATATTTACAGGAATGTTTTAATGTAATNACAGGTTATAGAACATTGAGTAAGTGAATTCTACCAAGTTTGCATGTATATATTTACAGGAATGTTTTAATGTAATGTATTTTACGTGTATGTTAATATAAATGTAGATATTCACAAGAGTATGTCTATGTAATGTGTTTACAGAAGAGTGTNGTATTTTACGTGTATGTTAATATAAATGTAGATATTCACAAGAGTATGTCTATGTAATGTGTTTACAGAAGAGTGTTTTGTCAATATTCTTTACTAGGATTGATGTGTTTGCATGCCAAGGGCACAATAGTGTCACTAATTAGCTATGTATTTTACACCACCCACAAATATGTGTAGATAGCTCATGGTAGCTAAAGTGAATTTAGGTCAATTCTTTTTGTTATTTTGATTGAACATCAAAGTTTACCTTTGTTTGTCCAAAAATTAACAAAGGTACAGTTTACTTTCCTTACATGCTGAGTTGGCATTATTGGTGTCAAACAAACTGTGATTAAAAGAAAAATGTACTAGAAAAAACACTTTGAAATTCCAACAAATGTGTTTGTTAATCTACATAAAACATAGCAGGAAAAACAAATTAACTTTACAATCAAATTTCTATTAAAACAACACATTTGACATTAATTCTTAGAAAATGAGCAAAAGCTTCCAACAAAAAAATCTATTATCTTGTATGCAAACATGTCTTCTGTTACTAACAANTCTTAGAAAATGAGCAAAAGCTTCCAACAAAAAAATCTATTATCTTGTATGCAAACATGTCTTCTGTTACTAACAAGAAAGGCAATGAATATGGTCAAACACTGTTGCAAGCAACTCTACTAAAATTTCCTGTGTTTATAAGGTGCAAACCCCCTTTCAACTCAAAATAAAAATATATTTACATACAATATCACAATATTTACAATAATATTCACAAAATAATTGTTTGTTTTTTTTTTGTTGGAAATGACTGACCAAGTGCATGTCAAGAAAGGATTTTAAATAGCCCCAGAAAGACTGGTTGCAGAGGACGATGAGAAAATTTAACAGAAAGTCTATTTTTCCTTCTTATAATTCCTAGCGGATGACACTATCATCCATAATACAGATGCATTCTTATCTCAAGCAACATATTGCTGATGTATACGAGTGAAGTTGTTGGCCCATCAGTTAAAAAAAGAACCACACATAATGGTGAGGCATCAGTACCTGTGGTCAAATCTTTAAGATGCAAATTTTGCTATATTTAGTTATTTTCTAGCCAGATATATTAAAGGAGGTTTGTTTTAGATATGGTAACCACTGGCCACGCAGATGCTGATGCTAAACTTAAGTCATATTTTGTTGATAAGCCATAGCCTGTGCCCAATGAGGTAACTTACTTGAATTATTCGTAATGATAACTTCTTAAGGAAAGGGGTCACCTGGGTGGCATAGGGATGCAGTGCCATTTACTGTCACACAAATTTATTTGAAATGTGCTGTGGAAATTTGTATGCAAATGTTAACTTAATGCGGAAACCCAAAATATTTATTGTTTCAAAAAAAATGTAATAAACATGGTCACTTGAGTATCTGGACTATGAAAGTTTCATCTATATTTGTTTACAGGATTTTCGTAAACAAATCTCCAAAAAGCTAGTCTTACAATATGTTGACAGCCTAGAGGGTCTATGGTGGCCGAGATTGGAGACCAGACTAATGAAGATTCAAAACCTATCCTGGCATCACTCATAATTTACAATAATCACATCTAAGGGTTCTGATCCAAGGCCTTTATAACTGGCACATCTTATCACGTTTAGCCTATCATCACACTTGTCGCCACTAGGCCACCTGAGTTATACAGGATAGTGGCCAGTAGTTTAATAGTTAAATTTTATTGGTGCAGACTAAGGGCACCTGTGGTTTTTGCGTTAGGGGTAAACAAATACTCGTATATTCTGTTATTTAACACACCAGGATTTTATTTATCAGAAGGTCACATAGGTATTACACACACTGGCGAGACTGAGCCCCCTTACTAATCGTAAGTCTGAAGGGCTGGTGGGCTGAATACTATGTGTCGGGGAAGGTTGTTGAAGGGAGACGTTTCTCTACTTATCTCTGACTGCGGCTTTTGGTGAGTTGTCTTCGTTGGTAGCGAGGCCTGGTGAGTTGGGTGGCCCGGATACGTTCCGGCAGTTGATGAGGTCTGGTGAACTGGATGGCCCTGTTAAAGGCCCTCTGTGGTTGGCTTGTTGCACGCAGCTGGCTTCCTCTCGAGATGGCACTTCCGTTGAAGTTCACCACTCGACTCCCGTTCTCGGCGTAGGGTAGTAACTGACTGCTTACTACCCTACCACATCCCGGCGAGGGACCCCGTGTGGGTCCCACCCATCCTTCGCGGCTACGGGCTGCACTGGACAATCCCACTATCTCGACATGGCACTTCCATTGAAGTTCACCACTCGACTATGCCTTCTCAGTGCGTGTTAACTGACTGACTGGTGACTGATAACTAACTGATGCGGTAACTAACTGGCTGTCTCGCGTCCCGGCACACGACTACGTCTCTTGGTGAATGAGTGGCGCCTCTCGGCATGGGGCTGCCACTCATTTTCGGGAATTTACTCATATTCTCGGCACTGTTCTTGTCACACGACTGATTACTCCCATGTCTGATTCGCCTCCCGTCTCGACCGAACACTTCTCGTCTCGCGGCTGTGCTGCCGAACAACTCCCGTCTCGGCTGGCGATAATTGCTCTCGAAAAACTGACTGCCTGGGCCGGGTCCGACTCCGGCCCGGTGATACGACTACCTCTCGCCTAACTGCCTTCTCTGTCTCACATCGCGGCTGCCGAACAACTCCTCGTCAACGATTGATCACGACTGACTGATCACAACTTGAATGATCGCTCGTCTGAGCTGCTCCCGAATTTAACCCGCCTCCCAATATATTGAAATTGACTGTCAGCAGTTTTCCTCGAGAGAAGAAGGGAATTCCCCTGTCTACCTCGCACGTTTTTTGTGTAGGATTTCATGTTTCGTCAGCTGCTCGCGCTCTCAAACGGGGGTGGGGGACGGGTGCGGCAAGCGTCTCGGGGGTTCCTCAAGCTGCCTCTATGGTTTTATACCCGAAAAGGGTGGGGAAAAATATTTTAATATAAATAATCCTTGACAGAGAATGGACATAAACACATTATCAGTTATCCATACTGTGCAAGGCAATGGGAAATCATCACATATTCATCCTTCGCCAAGCATGTGCTGCAGGATCTTTAGTTAATGTGCTGGATCTGCATTTGAACAAAAACACAAGGAAAATCATAAAGATAAATGCATGCATGTCCCCTTTAAGTGCCTTCTAAAATATTTTGGTTGTAACTTGCTGTAAACTTTAATGTTGTTTATTTTGTAAGAGAGCTTAATATTAGTTGGATCCCTTCTTTATTATTGCAGGTGCTGGAAGTAGAACTGCTTGTGTCACATGACCCAGGAGAATGGCCAGTACAAATAACCAAACAAGGTCATCACACTTTAGTTCAACACAGACCAGCATAAGACCAGCAAAACCTTCAGTTTTGTGTTAAAAAAGATGGAAATAAATTCAGTGTAAACAATTACTGTAGACAGATGTACAATAATGAATAAGTTCCACATGTTTAGCTTATTTATTCAGTTATATACGTATAACTTTTGTTACTGTTAACTTTTTAGAAAAAAAAATTCAAATATCTTTATTATCTGAACCTGGTTATCCTGATTGGGGACATTTGTCTGAACTTTTATAAAAGTATTAAACATCTCCATGACATATGAAACCTTACCATTCTTTAAATGAATGCAGTCAGTGGCTACAATTAGGCGAGATGAATAATTCTGAATATCAAAGAATAATTAAAACTGAAACTGAATGCTGGAAAGAGTTTTTTAAGCGGTTGGTGTTTGTGATCAAATTTCTTGGTTCCCAGACATAGCATTTCATGGGAAAAGTAAACTATTTTACCAGAACAACAATGAAAAATTTTTGGAACAACTGGACTTTACTGGAAAGACTGATGAAGGCATTACAGACAAATTATGAACGATACCATAAAAAAATCCTTTATTCATAATTTAAGGAACAAATATTCTAAAAAAGTATTTACAATTCTTGGCTTAAAGATAACAAAAACTATTTTAAATAAATATAATTAATTGATTTACTATTTTATTATTTTTGGCTGCAAACCTGATGTAAACCAAACTTAACAACTGGCTCTAATTATTTTATTTGTGTACTGTGAACCAAGAAAATAACCATGTACATGCCAGAATTTTTTGCGATTATCGCAATAAATTCTTTGACATGAGGCGCTAACATGCACCCATTTAACCCATTAGAAAGAAATGTATTCATCATTGCATAAGTGTTGGCAAGGATATGACAACAGGGAAAACATGATAAGAAAACATACAGGTGTTCAGAACAAAATACTTGAAATTAATTCTCAAGAGTTTTTCATATCATGCAGCTCCCACTCTCAACTTGGTAGTTACTGAAGCTGCTCTATCCTGCAATGAAGATGTCCCCTTTTGTGGCAGCGTGCAAGTATTGTATACTAATTTATCTTCCTCTACTCATTGATTGTCTGCGCTAAAGGAACATGTGTCAGTTTTAACTATGAATCTTTTAGTAAAACTCAATAGGAAATTCATACTGATGATGTGAATCCTTTTAATTTTCAGATTGGTGAAATATATAATGCCCTGTTTGAGCAAAGAACTGATGCATTTGGAAAATTCCTTGTTATAAGTTTATCCAAAAAGATGTAAACTTGTAAGTTTGTGTGTTTTGTAATTATGTGGCACACAATTCTCCTCAGGATCACTATGTTCTTTAAGAAACTGACACAGAGTTGTTATTAATCAAAGACTTTTCGCAAACTAAGGACCACTAAATAAACTTTTGGATTACAAGTATAAATAACTGTTGTTCTTATAAGTATATTTATTAATATTCAAAATGTGAATTACAAAGAATATTTTTTTTCTTTTACCTGAATAAAATATAATCTATTGAGGAAATTTTTTTTCATCTAATTAAAAATATTATCTCTCCCTAATCAAGTAGTAAAATTTAAAAGTGAAATATATACATTCAATACAACAACTTCATTACCTCTAATCAGTAAAAATTCAAGCTTTTTATAAAAGAGCATATATTCTACACTGAAGAGCCAAAAAAACTGGTACACCTGCCTAATATCGTGTAGGGCCCCCGAGCACGCAGAAGTGCCGCAAGACGACGTGTCATGGTCTCGACTAATGTCTGAAGGTACGCAGGAGGCAATTCACACCATGAATCCTGCAGGGCAGTCCACAAATCCAATCTGCACCAATTTGAGAAAGAGTTGCACTTCTGTCACGTTTAATGATTCTTGTCAGTTGTCGTTTGTTCCGTTCTTTCACGATATTTTTCCCGCCGCAGCGATGTCGAAGTTGTGACGTGACGCTTTACCGGATTCCCAATTTTCACAGTACACTCGTGAAATGGTCGTACGCGAACATCCAAATGTTATCACTACCTCGGAGATGCTATGTCCCATCTCTCGCTCGTCAACTATAACACCGCATGCAAACTCACTTAAATCTTGATAACCTGCCATTGTAGCAGCAGTAACCGATCTAGCTGCAGACCGCATCGCGTTACTCTGATTGGTTCCATACCTCTGTTATTTGCATACACACACCTATACCAGTTTTTTTGGCTCTTCAGTGTATATAGGAATACATATCCATAGGATGAACCAATGGATGATAACCAATTACAGCATAAAGGTTTTTTTTATATAATGTAGAGATATTTCTGTGTAAGATAATCCATTAACAAGAAAATTCAAAAGTAGAAGTATAAGAATAATCTTCTGGTTTTTTTATATCACAACAGATAAGTGTCCAAATTCATACTCTGGTATAAGCAAAATGATCAGAAATATCTTGTTTTAATCTTGGTGCAAAAAATTTGATTTATGTAGTAAGAATTCTATACCAAGTTTATAGAAAATGGGCATCACAGAAATGTCAACCACACAGCTCTAATGAGAATCCAAGCCAAAATATTCTCAGCCAAGGCATGGCATCAAATCAGGGACTTCAGTGGTTGAAGGCTCAGGTTTTTATATTGAGGAAGTTCATCATCTTATTAAGAGAATGCATATTTCTTAGTCACTCTCATCAAATTGTGGAATAAGAAATAATTGGAACAAGTCCAGAGTAAAGCTAATCATCTCAGAATGAACAGAGGCCATCCACTTTCCCTTTGGTGAGAGTGTAAAAAACAAAAATTTTTGGTTGCTACTAACATGTTCATGGTTGTGCTGAGATTTTGGGAACCAAAATCTTGTATGGATTAGACATTATCAGTGATAAGGAACATGCTCTTATGACTGAGAAATTCATGATATAAAAATCTCTTCAGCTTCTTTAATTAGTAACAACATTTTTATATACAATTCCTTATGAACCAGTTCATCTACATCTCTAATGGCTTGCATTAACACTTTCCACACTGTAACATGTGGAATACCAATTTTCCAAGACAAGAGTCATATTGACTTGTAATATTACAAGCAAGCTCTTCTAGTAGATTCTATGACACTATTAGAGAGCACATAGCTGCTTGGATACCTTGATGTGATATTTATTCAAACTAAAACTTGCAATAAATCTACTCTGCACCTACAAAATGATCTTAACTATTTGGAAACACCAACATTGGTATTAGGTATAATAGATGTTGTGCATTTAGGACACAAGATTGCATTTTATAATATTATGCATCATTTTTCAATAACTGAATATACAGCTTCAAAGATGTCAAAGATGTAGTAGTGCTGCTGCTGCTACAAAAAATATAGCATCACTACTCAAGGTTCCTATAGCAACTAAGCATTACTACTCAAAGGTTGCTGTAGCAACCAAACATCACTACTAAAAGGTTCCTGGAGCAAGGGGCAGTGGTGATGTAGTAGCCAAGGCGCTCGCCTCCCACCACTGCAAAACCGGATTCGATCCCCAACGGGTTCACTCCCAGATTTTCGCATGTGGGAATCGTGCTGGACGATTCCGCTTGCCGGCGGATTTTCTCGGGTGCTCCTGTTTCCCCTGCCCTTGCATTCCAGCGCCGCTCCATTCTAGGGTCTCATTTCTGTTGTGCCCGGGGATGACGGTCACCTACGGGTCCCAGCTGGAAAGACAGTCATTCGGAGAGTGTTGCCTTGCCCTGGGTGCACTCCCAACACGCCATTATTATTATTCCTGGAGCAACTAAGCATCACTACTCAAAGGTTACTGGAACAAGTAAACGTCACTACTCAAACGTTCCAGGAGTAACTAAGTATCAATACTCAAAGATTCCTGGAACAAGTAAGCATCACTACACAAAGGTTTCTGGTGCAACTAATGCAAAATAAAAAACAATAAAAATAAAAGAAATCTGCTCACCATAATTTAGAGTATGCCACTGACGATGGAAATGTAATCGACGCTTATTCTCTCCCTCAGATTGAGTGTCAAGCAGCAGTTCAGGAATTGGTGCTCGTTTTGTGGCAGTGACTTTCAACACCTTTTCAGAGCGCACTCCTGATGTGGTTGCCACAGTCTTGAATGGACTAACTGGAATCATATTTTCTCTATTGTACGAAACCCATTAAAAGCAGAATAATATTGCACACAACTCAACAGCATCAGATACACTCAATGCCATAAAAATTTCCACATCATGTGACAATCATTTAGTAAAATTTTATGTTAGTACACAGACACATTGATGTGTAATATGCAAACACCACATCACATCATACACGGAAGAGCCAAAAAAAACTGGTATAGGCGTGTGTATGCAAATAACAGAGGTATGGAACCAATCAGAGTAACGCGATGCGGTCAGCAGCTAGATCGATTACTGCTGCTACAATGGCAGGTTATCAAGATTTAAGTGAGTTTGAACGTGGTGTTATAGTCGGCGCACGAGAGATGGGACATAGCATCTCTGAGGTAGCGATAACATTTGGATGTTCGCGTACGACCGTTTCACGAGTGTACCGTGAATATTAGGAATCCGGTAAAACATTACGTCTTCGACATCGCTGCGGCCAGAAAAATATTGTGAAAGAACGGGACAAACGATGACTGACGAGAATCATTAAACATGACAGACGTGCAACCCTTTCTCAAATTGGCGTAGATTGGATTTATGAACTGCCCTGCAGGATTCATGGTGAGAATTGCCTCCTGCATACCTTCAGACATTAGTCGAGTCCATGCCACTTTGTCTTGTGGCACTTGTGCGTGCTCGGGGGGCCCTACAAGATAGTAGGCAGGTGTACCAGTTTTTTTGGCTCTTCAGTGTATAAGGGTGCTGTCATTGCTTTTATAATGATGTATCAAAACGTCCTCAAAATAGCACTTGTGATGTGATATATATGATACAAGTTACGGATGATTAACAAGTGACAGGCATGCAGAGAAGATACACAAAACAGTCATAAACAACTAATAGAGTTTGAGTAGGTTGGATGATAGGGCTACAAAAGACAGGGTAAACAGTGTACCAAATTTGCCTATATTTTTGGCTGTTTGGATTTCACATGGTTGACTGTTTCTGGACAACCTAGACAGGCCATGAGGAGGAAAGAAACTTTATCAAACAGACATGAAAAGAGCCAATGGCTTCCTTATCTTCACTGAGTGTCATATAGCAGTTTCATTCAAATAATGTATTTTGGTCAACAGCATTTCTGAATGCTCAACATATGACATTTGTATGATTCTATGTCCAATTATAACAATGCATGTATTCATCAATGCACAATATGGTCCAATGAGGTACTGAGGTGCCCATCTTTTGTGTTGTAGGTGGAACACTAATAGAGTTTTGTTTGAATTCCACTGTTTCTTCTAAATGTGCAAAATTCTAGGTCAGTAAGAGCTGCTTAAAAATTATGGATAAAGGTTATGAAATAAGGCATCACAATTAGAAACAACTAATAAGCTAAGGCCAGAAAGATTTTAACCACTGCTTTTATAATATGTTTGTGTATTTAATCTAAAACCAATTTGTTTTTGCTTGTTTAGTTGGTATATAATGGATGTAACAAAATTCAATACTTAAACTTCTAGGAATGTTAGAAGAGACCACAACAAATATGTTTTTTTAAATGACCATAGGTCAGAAACTAATAACTGAGGTACATTTTGATGTAATTGAGATTGAGTATGAAACCATTAAATTTCAAATTAATTGCAATTCTTTACAAAAACTGTTTAAAAGTTCAGCCTCATGCTTCAATACAAGCTCTGCAACAACGTGACATTGCCTGCTATATACATTTAAAGACCCCAAGCATGTACAGGAAGAGTTCATTGCTCAGGTGCTTGCAGCTACTTCTTATATAGCACATATACATCCAAAGAATATCATTGATATCAGTATCTGACATTCAGGATATCCAAGGTCATCCAAGATTAGCAAAGTTACATTCAAAAGATATCCAAATGTCTGCCCAATATCCAAAATGTGATATAGATATTTTGGATGTCTTAAATACATTTTTATATGTAGTCACTTGCCTAAGTAATGGCCATTGGTGGTTTTGTAATATCCCATGGATATCCAGTAGGTAGTACAAACTGACATCTACTACTGGATATCCAAGGATATACATTAGAGATTCACTGTAGACTTAGATGATTTTTAGATATTGTGGATCTAAGTAGGATATCTGATGGATATCCTGTGCTATGTGGGTTACTCAACCAGATCCTACCAAATTCTGCAAACAAGTAAAACTATGGTATTCCCTGTAAACTAATTTATCTTAAGTAGTTCAGACACTTACTTTCAAAATGGTGGCAATATATTAATATTTAGCTTAGTATATTCTATATGCGAAACCATTAGTGCCCAATTTAAACTTTACTTCGAACGTAGACAGTATCCATTAAAAAACATTAAGGCCGTTGGACCCAAAAAAATTTTATCACTGATTATACTATGCCTACAGATAGATATCATATAAACTAGCTTTTGTGCCAAAAGGAGTGTCTACAGTTTAGATACANAATTATACTATGCCTACAGATAGATATCATATAAACTAGCTTTTGTGCCAAAAGGAGTGTCTACAGTTTAGATACAGCTACTTGGAGTTGTTTTTTGCACCCCAACAGGTCAGCATATCTAATGGCACGCTTCCACTGGCAACACGCCAACCGGCTTAATGATTTGACCCAAGTTTGTCGGGCTGGTAATTTTNTCTAATGGCACGCTTCCACTGGCAACACGCCAACCGGCTTAATGATTTGACCCAAGTTTGTCGGGCTGGTAATTTTATTTGTAAACACACATAAACAAGTTATGGGAACCTCAGTTCCCAGTCTCATGACAGCACTGCCTCTAGAGGAATATGTGAGATTCGCTGTGGACAACANGTTATGGGAACCTCAGTTCCCAGTCTCATGACAGCACTGCCTCTAGAGGAATATGTGAGATTCGCTGTGGACAACAAGTATATTTGATACAGCCAATGAAACTGCTGGAGCAAAGTAAGACAAGTCTATGTTTATTTCACTTGGCAAGAAGTATTAAATAAAATGTTTTTGTTTCTGAAAAAATGTAAATATTGTTTTGATAATGTAGAATTCCTGTGGGTATTGTTTATTTCACTGTACTCTGCAAAATGAATTACTCTTTCTAAGGAATAGTGTGCCTTTATTTTAAAATANGGGTATTGTTTATTTCACTGTACTCTGCAAAATGAATTACTCTTTCTAAGGAATAGTGTGCCTTTATTTTAAAATATATATACCCATTTTTATGTCTGTGTACTGGCACGAATAGGAGGAGAGATTAGTTTATTTTCAAGCCAGACAATGGGTTCCATTCCATTCAAAGAATTCTAGTAATCTAACAAGAAAACTCAGAAAGAAATATTAAATATTTAAAGTTCAGGCAATGATTAATCATATTTAGAAATTAATATAGTAACAAGATATAAAAGCATGTATTCAGAAATTTGTTCAACAAAACTGCCACAGTAGCATCTGTTTTCGTTACTAATTCTAGTGTGGATCTTCAACTAGATAGAAGCGGCATGATTTTTTCTGCATTAAATATATGCAGTGCATGTTGTATGTAAAAGTAGTTAAATATCATATTACTTCAAAAAATGGCATTTCCATCTTTATACTCACAGACTTATCATCAGCATTTATTTGGAATTGTAAAGGAAAAATTCTGTGTGGAAAAATCACTTTCAATGCAGTCGTTCAATCTCAAACTATACACTCGTCCAAATTTTATTGTGACTGTAAAGCCCAACACAAGAACATAGTCATATTATTTCAGAAGTTCAATGGAAATTATGAGGTGGAAATGGATTTGAATTTTGATTGGACCTCCATTGCCTACAATGACCACAAAAAAAATAACCAAAAAAATTAAGAACAAAATATATAGATGGGAAACACAAATTAAATAAAAATGTGATAATATAAATACGCACATATATGGAACAAAAGACAATGATCGAGTTAGAAAAAGAGTGACACAGAAACAATGAGGAAAAGGAAAGCAAAATTATGACAATACGAAAACATCAAAACCACAAGCGAAACACACTGCAGTAAGTAAAAATAAATAGACATATTAAAGAATTTAAAAAATATTAATGATTCAGTCTGACAATGAAAAAAAAAAACAAAAAACCACAAAGACAGCATAAATGTGGCTAGACAACATCAGCAAAATTTACATACAAAACAAATATATGTGCCTGTTTATATTATTACATTTTTGTTTCTCATCTATATATTGCGTTCATTTTTTGGTTATTTTTTTCATAGTCATTGTAGGCAATGGAGATTCAATCAAAAATAAAATTCTTAGTCATATTATAACTTTTATTTATTCATATATTATGCAAATTGATGATTACACCTTTGTAGATGTGCGCTAAAATGTAAACCAAATGTATAACTTAGGACACATACGCTGGTCCGCAGATGATAGTTGAAGTTGTTAAATGATCTTGGGACATGGGACCTTGAGAAATTGGGACAGTGAGTTGTGACATCAGAGGGTCACACACCATGGTCCACAGATAAGCAATTTTGGACTAGGCTTGAAATTTTAAAAAAACCTTTTGCCTTAAAAAAATTTTCTAATTCATTTTAATGCTATTTACAAAACAGGAGGACGATATGCTATTTTAACAGGAAAATACCCACTATATACCACTTGTGCAACACATGATTTCTGAGGTGTTCATAATATCACACTGTCAGCTCAATAATCTGTTCCTCAATAAACATGTATGGGACTGAATAAAACAAGATCTTGCCCAGTCTTTGAAGCTATTAACAACCCTTGCCCAATTGTGCTACCAGGTGGGATGAGCATAGATGACCTTTCCAGAGCATGATATTTGTCATCTCTATGATTGTTTTGATGCAAGAGATGCAGCCTTCAATACTGTTGGAGAAAGGTAAACAGAGTACTGAGAGAGGTTTAATTTGTTAGGAGTTTCTATACACTTCAAAATGGGGTGAACAGAGAGACAGGGATGAATAAGGACAAACTTCTTCATAACAATTTAATGTACTGCTATACTTTTTAATTAAAAGATACCACATCAGTGTTTCTGTCAAGCTTGAACAGAATTACTCTGGTCTGATATATTTTAATTAAAAAGTGTAGCAGTACATGAAATTGGTATGAAAAAGTTTGTCCCTATTCATCCGTGTGTCCCTATTCACCCCGTTTTATGGCATATGACTATGGCATCATATGAATTGTTTTGCACTGTATACTACCTAAAATGAGTTTGAATAAAATTTACATAACCTTGTACAGGGGCTCCATAATGCTCAATTTTCATTTACTGGTATTATAGCTTGACAAAATTTAATTCATTGAGAATAATCCTAAGTGCTTTATCTTCACAACTAAGAGAAATACCACTTTTAACTGACAAGAAAAGAAATTATACAATTTGCAAATGTGTATACTCTAATATTGAGCTAGCAAGAGAACAGGAATATGAGTATGCAACTGTATAAGCATGGAATATATGAGTGTGCTGGAGGAAGACAGGTGCAGTTATGGAATTAAGCAAATGCACTGTTGTGTGTCCTTTTCTGAATCTGCTCTCAATACCACATGATCTCTGGATTCAGCAGTGTTCAGAGAGTGGTCCGAGAGCTTGTACAGTAGTAAATAGGACCCGGAGCAGAGTACCTTAGAAAATGTATGTGTAACACAACTGTCCAAGATTGATAGTGCAATCTGGTTAACAACAAAACAGTAGCAGAACCAGACTTATACTGTAGTTCATGGAATACTCTCAAGAATGGCAGGCAAGTCGGCCATGGGATGAGTTGATAATGAATACACCTCCTCAATATTCATGTTGAATGATGGCTATAAATATTTCTTGGTTTCATTTGGTAATTCTGTATAGTATTTTGTGTGTAGCTATATTTTAAAGGTCCTTGTTGCCTTCAATTTAATTTCACATTTTATACTGACTTGTGTGGTTGCAGCCCCCCAGATAAGTCTAACTAGAATTTGGTCAGCCTGTTCTGACTGCCATTGGAGCTAGACACAAGCATGGTGATGAGGCCTTTTTTTAATGCCGTCATTGACCTATAATTTCTATACTTGTCATATTATCTACTTAAATAAGTTTTCACTGATCACCTCACCATTCCCCACTGTTCATTTTGTGGTTTTGGGCCAAACTCAATACTCACTATTTTAGCCTCACTTCCGCCATGTGTTTGTATTGCTGCTTGGCACATTTAATGTTCTCAATGTGCATCACAATTTCACTTATGGTTAATGCTGGGTCATAGAACTGATAATTTACAACCAATTCTTAATGTATTTTTCATACAACATGTTGTTGGGCACTTGCTGTGCTATTCAATATGAACTGTGCTGTGCAAGTGTAAACTATGGCTACTGCAAGTACCTCTCAGTGTACCTGTTGCTGTTTCAAATGTATGTTGTAAATCTGAACAAAACCACACAATTTCTGAGTGTTCTTTCCTTGAAACAGTGTTCACACGTCACTGCCACTTAATGGCTTAAGGGAAAAAGCATCTCCCACAGCCTGGCTAGCTAAAATTGTGGTGTACATACTACCAGGTTTTCCCAAAGTTATCATGACAGTGTCCACACTATCTGTTGCTGGGCCTAGTAGTCATGCAGGTAAACCTAAACATAACAATTATTTTGAGTCTCATACGAGCCAAGTAACGCTAGTTGATACCCTAAGCAATTTGAAATATCCTTACTTCACTAACATTACAACAAACTAACACTTAATCCAAATTTTGTCAATAACAATTTAGTGCCATCTATGTGATGTAGTCTAGTAGTGATGCAACACTGAGAGAGGTTATGTTGCTCTAAAATGAAAACCAACAAACCAATTTCAGTAAAACAAAATTTTTCACATCTATGTCATAAACATTATGTGTGAATGACTTAAAATATGAATGTTAACATTTGTACAAAATAATTTATGAAACTTTCATATTTCACTCTTCCCTCACACAAATTTTAATTTTTTATGAGAATACATAACAGGAGCCTGACCAATAGTAATAATAGCAGTTTTATTAATAATACCTTCATGAGTAGCAAATGATTTCCAACAAATCATATCATAAACATCAATCTGTTTAATATATAAAACAGAAAGGGTCAGAGAATTATGTGCCCTAAGTAGAATACACATTTACAAAAGTCGACTGCTAGGGTTAGCTGTCATTCCCTGCAAACTGAAAATATACTTTAAGACACCAACAGAAATCTCTCCTGACATTAACTTAATTACTTAACAAAAACATTAACTTATTTACTACAACAGCATTTATTCCACCACTATTCCTAAAAATCTCTCTTGTCATATAGTGTCTTTGTGTTATGTTGGATATTTCCCTAAGGAAGCTCCATCACATCCCATGTATAAGCAAATTTGCAATGTATAAGGTTGGCCTTTACACTTATTCTTATCTCCTCTTTGTGCCACTGTCCAGGTACCTGGCTACTTCAAGGTCATTTGTGCTCCAGCTGCCGCCGCAATTTTTCATCATTGCCGAAGCTCAGAGCGGGGGTAGATCAGCGGGCCCCGTGAGAGGCCCTTTAACACCCAACGGGGTTTCATATGACCTACAGGGAGATTAAGAAGCAAGATTGGCCCCCTCCCAACTCCCTGCACCATCCCAATCTGTAGTTACGGAGGTTGACCTCCGCAGCTAATATTTAATGGGCCCACTGAGTTTCCCCAGCCAGCCCGGTACCCATGAATCGCCTCCCACCCCCCCTACTCAGCCAACACAGGGAAAGAAGAGGGAGACAGCTCTGCCTAGGTAAGTGGCTCTACTTTAATAAAAATTTAGAAAAGCAGGTTAAGTTAACCTGGACAAGGAATATAATTCCTCGGCCAGGTTTTATAAATTAATAGTTGAATCTAATGCCAAAAAGTAATAATAAGCCTGTGACTCTGAAAAAAAATGCAAGTTCTGGTTGGGTGTGCTCAAGCATGAAATGTTGGCGAGGTTGAGAATAATGGTCATGACTAAAAAAGTGCTGTTAATAGTTAAAGAGAAAGTGCTTTAACTGAACAATAATTAGTAATTTAATAAATAAGTCTTCGTGTTTATGAAAACTAAGATCGCTGGAGACGCATGGCAGGTTAAAAGTGGTGCGGGAGAGATATTTGTGCAGCGAGAGCTGAAGGCAGAGTGACTGGCGCGCCCCTAGCGCAAACTAATTCTTTTAAAACAGCCAAATTATTGTCCCGGACCGCTCGGAGAATGTGCACAGGCGCGGGAGTTAGTAGAGTGCGGATATAGATGAGTTTTCAATATGTTACTGGGAGACCTTAACACGGACTAGTTTTGTTAAATTGTTATCTTACATTTTAATACTTCTTAGGTTTGTAAACGGTGCATTTTAAGGCATTTTAGTTGGGCGTTTGTGTCCGAGAGGTATTTACAGAGTATTCTAATTATTTCATTACTGTGGGTTTTGATTTTATCATAATATTTATTACTTTGCGAGACTTTTTTATGACCAATTAAAGGAATTTTTAGGGCTTCATGCAAGTCTAAAATGCATGTGAAACGATGCACATTTCCCAGAACTATTAAGAATTTATTCTGCACTGTTTGTAATGATTGAATTAATGCCTTGGCTGTATTTCTCCAGATTTCATTTCCATACATTAGGGCCATTCTAGCTAGGGAAGTGTATAATAAAAGTTTAAGCCGCAGGGGGAGTCTATATGATTTTAAGAGTGGGTAAAGTTGTGAAAGTTTTGCCATTGCTCGATTATGTGTTAGTTTTATTTGGGCGTGCCATCTTAATTTTTCATCAATTATTAGGCCAAGGTATTTAGCATGTTAGGTTTCCTTCTCAGTGTTATAAATAGAGCCTGGGATTTCTCCGCGTTTATTTTAATTTACCACCTGTCGTACCATTCTCTCAGCTCGTCGAACTGCAGTTGGGTGTATAAATGAACATAGTTTATTGATTTATCGTGGGCAAAGATAACAGTATCATCAGCATACATTTGAACCTTAGTATGATTATTAGGGATGTCAGCTGTATAAATATTATAAAGGAAGGGGGATAGAGCGGAGCCCTGTGGGACACCCGCTCGTAGAGTGGGCGTGCTAAATGCTGTGTTATAACTGCTAACGTAAAACTTTCTATTTGTGAAATAACTTTTAAGTAGGTGGATGTAGCAGTCCGGGAATTTAAAGTTAATAAGTTTTTGTAGTAGGCCAGGTATCCAAACTTTATTGAAGGCTTTTGCTACATCCAGAAAAACCGTGATTGTGTATTTTTTTACCATTATTAGCTGATACTGTTTCGGTAATAAGTTTAGTGAATGCATTGAGTGGTAGAATGACCTGCCCTGAAACCAAACTGCGATTTAGGAATTATTTTCTTTAGGTGTGCATGAGTATTTAATCTTACCAGGAGTAGTTTTTCAAATATTTTACTGAGGGAACTGAGAAGCGATATCGGGCGAAGGTTTTTGGGTAGAGACGGGTCTTTGCCTGGTTTAGGAATTGTGATTATTTTTGCCCATTTCCAGTTTAAAGGGAAATATTTCAGTTTTAAAATGGTGTTAAATATCTTTAGTAGGAAACAGAGTGCCAGGAAGGGTAGGTTTTTTAACGTTTGATATGTAATTTTATCTTCCCTGGGGGCCTTTTTTGGTTTTGACTGATTTAATTGCAAGCATTAGTTCATGAAAAGTAATGTATCGCTGCTTTCTTTTGACTTTATTATTGACGAAATTAGTTGTATTTGTAATTACGTCCCTCGTGAAGTCAGAGTCTCCGATATTATTTGGAGTGAACTGATCCGCTAGCGAGTCTGCTATTGCTTCGGCTTTATCTACTGGGTTATGCTTTAGTCCTGTGGTCATTAAAATGGAAGTAGCGGCTAAGTTTTATTTTTTTCCTCTGAGTATTTTTTAAATTCGCCAGAAGCTATGTATGTTATTGGAAAGTACAGTAACAAAAGTCTCCCATTTTGTGATTTTAAGTTTATCTAACTTGTTTCCGAGTTCTTTTTTAAGTTTGTTATATTTTGATTTTAAGAGATCGGTTCTGTGTTTTTGATACAAGTGTCTGGCGTGTCTTTTTCCTGCAAGTAAAAGATATATTCCCGGAAACTTTTGCTTCAAAAAATCGCGTCTATTGAGGAAAGTTGTATTTTTCTTTAATTGGTTTATAATAGTGTTTTGAAGCAGATCTAAAGCTGAGTCTATATATTTTTTTCTTTTTGATTTCTATGTCGTGTAAGGTGAACATTTCTTCTAAATCTACTTTAAAGTTGTCCCAGTTTGTCAGTGGAAATTTGCTAAGTATTGTATATGGGTGTTTGACTAAATTCGTGCTAATTTTGCAAAAAAAAACTGGTAAGTGGTTGGAGACTAACTCATTTAACTGACGCAATTCCAACATTAGATTAGGAATATTAGTCAGCATAATATCGAAAACATCTGGTTTATATCTACTTTGCGTTGGAAAGAGCATGGGGCAGTACAGGATGCTAATTAAATAATTATTGGTTTGCAAGTGTGCAAGTAAAATTCTACATTTTCTGTTAGCTACTCTGCTGTTCCAGTCAGTATGTTCAAAGTTTAGATCACCTGCAATGATATATGGATATTGTTGGTTGGTTATTTTGTCTAGGTCTTCTATTATTAGGTCTTTTGAGGGGGAGAGATATGCTGAGGTAACTGTTAAATGTCCGTAATTTGTGTTAATATTTATTGAAATTGATTTTATATTCTCGCGGTTAGGATTTGAATTTACGTGATGATGTAGTTTATTATGAAGTAGTATTAAGGTGCCTCTTTCCTTTTTGGTGCGGTCTGGTCTAACTGATAAGTTTCGTAATTTTTAACAGAAAAACCTTTTTCTGAGGTTAAAAGGGTTTCTTGTATGAGGGCTATTTCTATGCGTTATGTCTCCAGTATTTTTATAATTCGTAGAGCTGACTAAACACTCCATTACTCCATGATGGACTTGAAATTCGCCTCCCGCTAAAACTTAAGGAGATCCATTAAGTCTTGGAGAGACGATCTCATTCCAGCCATGGAAGGGGGGTTTGCAGGATGAGGAGATGAAGTGAGGGCGGAGGAGGTGCTTGAACATCAATTTGGGGTGTGCGGGTACTATGAATGTTTTGTTGGGAGCCCTGATGGCTTGTGCGTAAGAATGAGTAGATGGTAAGTTTCTGGCGTCCAATATTTTGGTGTATTGAGACACGTCTCGAACTGGGGTGGGGGCAGCAGGAGCCACCATGCGAGTCTGAGCCCTGGTAGTTACTTTACGTTCGGCTGCTGCCTGCCGGTGCTGGACAATTTCCAGGACATTAGGGCATTGTTTAGAGGACGCCAGATGGGTTCCCCTGCAATTACAGCAGATTGGGTTTGTTGTTTTTTTCTATTGCTTTTTGACAGCCATCAAGGTTGTGTGGTCCGGCGCAGTGAGGGAAAATTGTGTGTAGACTACAGAAGTTCTTAGTGTGGTCTAGGGCGTTACAGTTGCGACAATGGGCTACATCGGACAGGCGCGGGTGGACGATCCTCATATTGAGCCGGGAAACAGAGAGAAGAGGTGGAATTGTGTCATTTTTTGCGGCTGTCATGCAGAAGAGATTCATTTTTTCCAGACAGAAGCTTGTGGGGTTGCAAGGGTCGGGTCTAGTGCCTGAAACAGGTAAACATCACTAACTGTATAACCGCACGCTTCTAGGTCTTGTATGATAGTTGTGTCGGTATCCCTCGGGAGGTCGAATACCACTTTCTGAGGGGACTCCGTGGTGGTACTGTTGGTGAAGTAGGGTATCTGGTGTGATTTAAGCATGGCTGTGACAGCATGGTACTTCTGCTCGTCGGCTGTAATAATATGCAGGCTGTTGCGAGCAAGAGATAGGGTGAAGCCAGTGCGATTGACGTCACGGAGTTGCCTTGCAATCTGGTTGTATCAATTTGTTTCCCGCACAATCAATCTGAAAGTTGGTTTCCTTGTGGAATTGGAAGCGCGCAGCTGGATTCTTATGTTGTTTTTCATGCCTGATGGGCTGGTAGTGGACTGGGAACTCTGTTCCCGCAGAATGGAAAACTGGTTTGAAACCGGCACTTGCGGGACAACAGCCTCCTGTTGTCGTCCGCGAGGGCGCTTCAAATTACTGGTCTCAACCAGGGTTTCTCTCTCCATCTGGGAGTTCAGAACAGCTTGGCGCTTGTTGTTGCGCATTGCAATTTATTTCCATTGCTCAGAGCCGATTTCCACTCGGGTGGCCGAATCGGTCTCCATGGCATCTTGTTCAGGTTCAGGTTCTCTGTCAGAGTTATCAGAGGGCAGGGGAAATGTCTCCAGTGGGATTTGTTCGTGTTTTACAGTTACTTTGTCTTGTGTGCAACTAACTAGGGCTGCACCGGACGGGACGTTGGAGGGGATGGCAGCTATGAGGTTGTCATACTGCTGAAGACCATCCCCCGTGGCCAAAGACGTATTCCCTTCCAGGATCGGCAAGGTGAGGTTGTGGTGGAGAAGCAACAGAGTGTTCAACTTAATAAAAATTAAAATAAATTACAATAAGTGTAGAGAGTTCCTAACATGCTGTGGAGGTACTCGCCGCTGACCCCACTGGGCTAGGCTTGAGATGACCCCTTAAGGCAGAGCTTAAGAGGCCGGCAAGTAATCCCAGTGTCCACGAAGCTACAGTTCTAACAAGGTTCCATGTGAAGAGGCGAGGTGCACACTCAACGAAGTCTGCTGCTAGAATGAGCAAATTCGCGAATTGAGCAAATTCTGTGCTCCAGCTGTAACTGGCTTTTGTGACATTATATAGGTTGTATGTATATTAGGGAAGTGCAAGAATGGTGCAAATCACTTCTCTGTATGACATGAGAGAAGAGACACTATTGCATCAGTCACTGTCCACCACCCTGCAGTAATCTTAGAAAGAACTATACTGATCATTAAGGAGTTTCTATACGCAAACATCTAACATGCCATAATTACACTACAGAAAGAGAAGATAATGGCCAAGGAAGATATTTTGGAATATTGGAAGGCTAAATACTGATGTTAGTAAAGAAGTGCCAGAAACAAAACATGGAAAATAAACAGTGTGCCCTGTGTCACTGGAAAAACGCAGCCAATTACCACAGCTGTTCGGAATATAAGAATGAAGATTGGTTCTATCTGCCTCACAGTTTACACAAGAAAGGCCAGCAACAATCTGTTGCCTCAATGAGAATTAAGACAGCCGATATGCACATTTAGAGGCAAAGCATGGTCTCTCATTATGTCCCAACCCCTCCCCTTCCCGCAAATGCCTGGCATGTGGGGGGGGGGGGGGAAATTGCCATTTATAGCATCACAACACTATTGTGCCTGCAAATGCAGAACATCACCTTGTACATACTGCAAATTATTACAACAGTCTGTATGGCAATAACTTCTTGGAAGTTGACTTCTCAGTGCTGGGAATAACCCTCATCCAAAAAAACTATTTGCAGAAATTGAAGCCAGCTCTGACAAAAGATAAGTAAGTATAAAACGTGCCTGTTAAACACAGCAGAGCATCTCAAGCAATGCTGTGAAAGATGCACCCTGCCCTAGTTCAGCTGCTCACCTCCGGTATGCCAGCCAAATCAGAGCATACCACAGAAACCTGTCCCAGAACAAAACTGTTTCATGAAGGTAGAAGCAGTGGCAGACTCACAGTCTCTCAGATTCAGCACCTTCACTCCAGACAAATGCAGGACAGTGACACTAACGAAACTCTGTGAAAGTCTATTGAGGAAGAACAACAAGCATGCACATCTATAAGTGCTGAAGTAGCTAGGGATTACATATTTTAATTTACTTCCCAGGCAGCCAGTGAAACCTAGTCTTGTTTCCGGTTCAGGGGAGAGGTCAGCAAAAATGGTCAACAAATGAATTAACCATTTGCTGTTATTGGTTAAATAAGGAGAAAAATTGCATTCCCCTACACTTCCCCCTCTAGGTGTTAAAACAACACAACAGCTAGTGTTTCAGCACCCCAAGCCGTCCCTGTGATGACACAGACATAGGTGCTAATGAGGAAACTGAAACCCCGCCCCCAGACAACCAGAACCACGAAAACCTGACATCAAGCCAATAACAGTGTTTCACACTAAAAATATACCTCACCACATTCTTGTGAGGCTGCTGCTCCAAAAATTACAGTAGCCAACATGAAACCATGCTCTTCCTGATAATGCAGTGGCATATGAGGTGCAATTAAATGAGGACTACCACTGCACACTCAAGTAATCCAGGAGTCAGGACTGCAATATAGCATCCTGTTCCCACATGACTAGTTGCCTATAAAGGCAATCATAAAGCCATGTCCAATTGACATGGACCTTGAGTTCATCAATGACAAATTAGGAGAACTTGGCATACAACCAATATCAGTGATGCAGATGTTCTCCCAAATAAGGCAGCACCTGCACATGTACAGAGTAGATCTGCCTCCTACTATGGAAAACACCAAGATTTTCAAGATCCACCTGCTTTTCAAAATAGTGGTAAAGGTTGAAAGGTATTATCATCTAGAAGGGCTGCCTCAGAGCACAAAGAGTCAGAAATTCTGTCACAACAGCACCAGATGTCAGTGTGGTGTATGCTGAAAGTTCTGTGGGAGAGATCACCTAATTCTTGACTGCCAGGAGCAAGATCCTGACAAAAAACTCTGTGTATTATGCGATGGGAAGCACACAGCCAACTACAGGAGCTGTAGGAAATATAAGGAGGAGAAATGGCACCACCTCCCACCCCAAGAATGTAGGAAACGCCAGCAGCAGTCAAAGGCAACAATGCTCATGCCCCAAGGCCAGCTCCTGTATACCAGCCTGCCCCTCCTCCACTTCATAATGCATGGACACAAGCTGGCAAGAAGGGAAAGCTGATCTGCAACACCTTTGTACCACACTATGCACAAAGCAGTAGGCAATTCATGTGACAAACTATTACAAGCCCCTGACACAATATGTGAAATATGAGGTGTCATTCCAGCAACTGCCAGCTCCATACCAGTGCCTCCACAACAACCACACCAGAAAGCCACAGAAAAGAGCATGAGTGCTCAAACCCCCCAAAAAAATGGAGCAAATGGCCAATAGCAGTACCCACCCGAGTGTGACACAAGCAAGCTTGTGCAACTCGGCTCCCTCCGGCTAATCAGAAGCTAACTCCCATCCTGGACATGATGATGTCACAAAAGTCAATGGAAACTGACTCAGTGCAGATACACAACTCTAAAACAGAGTCACTATCACTGGAAAAATGTACAGCGTTTATCATGAATAAATGAAACAATGAAAAATCATCCTTTCATTAATAAACTAGCTGACCCGGCGGACTTCGTCCCGCCAACAGTCAATGAATGTCGTGTTAACTTTTAGTTTAGCTTTATTTAGAATTTTATTAGGGTAAAATAAAAATAATATTCAAAATTTATTAAGTTGAATAGTTTATTAGGATTATATATATATATATATATATATAGAAAATAAAAAATCAATAAAAGTACAAAAATCAAGTATTTCAATGGCGTGTCAGCTGTATTTTGCTGCATGGGTTGTACTCGCGTTAATTTTCTTCAGTGAAGCACCTTGTGATATACGACATTTTTCGTTTTGTTATCAGGCGCAAGAACAAATAAAGCCAATGGTTTGCCGATGCGTGAACATGCCACGTATAATTGACCATGAGAAAAACATGCATTTTTTAGATTCAGACAACAAACACTCAAGGATTGGCCTTGAGATTTGTTAATCGTCATTGCGAATGCAAGACGAATCGGAAATTGAAGTCGTTTAATCTCAAAGGGCATATCGGTTGGGATAATATGAATCCTCGGAATTAGAACTTCCTCATCTTTGAATTTTCCTATGAGTATCGTTGCGTGAATCACATTGATCATCAGTTTTCTTATCATCAAACGCGTTCCATTGCATAGTTTTGGTTGGTTTAGATTTTGAAGCATTATTACTACCGAGCCAACCTTCAGTTGTAAATTGTGCGGTGGTAAGCCAGGCACATCCAAGGAGTTTAAAAATTCAGTTGGATAGTTGGTGGCTTCATCTTCGTTTATTACACAGTCAATAGATTTAAATGAATGCAGATTACCAACAATTTGATTCTGAATTACTATATTTAAGTCATCCACATCTTTGTTCTTAGCCGCCAAAATTACTCTCTCACTCAACCATTTGTTATTTTTGTAATTAGCAATGATGTTCGGGAACATTATCTTGATGAGCTCGTCTTTCGATGAGATGAAATTGCAAAAATTCGGAGGAAATGGAATCAATCCGCTTGAATCCTCAACAGGAACAAGGCCATTACCGATAGTCAGCAATTTCTTGGAGAAATCTCCAGCAGATGGATCGTTCAGCAATGCAACTCTCATGTATGCTGCCAGCTGAAGTTTCTTCACATAGCGCGATCTTGGAATGACTGGCAGTGTTTGGTGGAAGTTGCCAGACAGTAAAATCATTGCGCCTCCAAAACATCTCGAGTCATTGCGCAGATCTTTCAATGTTCAGTCAATTGCTTCTAATGCGCGTTTGTGCACCGTTGTGCATTCGTCCCAGATGATGATTTCAGATGCTACTAAAACCTTGGCCATTGCGGAGCATTTCGCAATGTTACATGTCTGTTGTTCAGTAGTTTGAAGGTTTAGCGGCAGTTTAAACGCTTAATGAGCCGTACGGCATCCTTCTAACAAAGTGGCCGCTATTCCAGAAGAAGCAACTGCTACCGCAATGTCGGATCTCGCTCGAACAGTGGCCAAAATCAATGACATGAGGAATGTCGTCCCATTTCCACCGGGGACATCCAGAAAAAATAAGCAACCTTTTCCCTCATCAATTGTCTTGATTAATGTATCATACACTTCCTTCTGTTGGGGGTTCAACAGGGGCACATTCCTTTGAACTGATTGGTCTAATTCATGTTGATCATATTCACATTCTCGTTCTAATTCTCGATTAAATGCGTCATTCATTTCTCGATCTGGCGCTGGCATTCCTAACCTGACTAACAAACTGCCACACATGAGGTAACACATGTATTTGATCAAAAGCAAAGCCTGGTTATGCATCTCATCATTCACCTCAAGATCTGGATTTCTTGAACTGACACGAATTCTATGTAAAAGGTCTTCTGACATGTCATCTTTGTATTTGTTCCACAGGTCACGTGGATTAGATGGGAAGCATGTCAAAATGATGATAGCAAATAATGTGCATATCTGACTTGGAGTTGCAGAAATAATTGCTTCAGCGATTGTCGTGTCCCAATGAGTATCGTTTTCAAGTAAATTGAGCTCTTGACATGCAGCATGAAATGTTGAGCACACTATACCATTAACAGTTCGTAGTAATTCAAATGATGTTGGCCCACGAACATTCACCAGCAACAACCGCAAATAGAAGCATTCATCATTCTTCGGATGAACTGTGTAAATACGACCAAGAGCATCAGTAGAACGCACATCCGGATGACCAGGAACCGCATCGCCTTGCTTCCGACGTTGAAATTTCTTCGATGAAGCGTTCCAAGTGTGATAATGTGGCATCTCAAAGAATCTGGTCAATGTTGTTGCTGGAGGTGCTTCAGCTCGTTGAGCAACATTTGACGCGGTGAAATAAACTCTTTCACCATTCTCCAGATTCACCGCCAAATGTACAACAGTGGGATGACATTCGTGAATAGGGAATGAGAATATACGCCAAATCGCCTCATTGCAGTTCAAATATCGACCAACTTGATAGCGCGTAATTTCATAGTTGGTATTGGAGGTTTGGATGCCAAAAACCGCCATATCGCTGCCTTTCGTGACATATTTGCAGATGTATTTGATGGACTTCACCGAATTGCAATACTCAACATTGCAATGTGTCTTGAATGTTTTGGAAAGAAGTGTCGAATATGGAACAATCCAACTGTTGTCGACCACAAAATTGTTTCCTTTCACTTTCCTTGTGATAGTTCGACCGTTATCATCGGGTGATCGACGCCGATACTGTGGATACCCATCTTTGCCAGTGATGGTCTCCTCCATCAATTTTCGTGGATAAAGTTTGGAACACTTGCCGTTTACCATGCATGGTGATTGGGGGTTGATGGCGCCACACCGTCCATGAATCATATTCGTAATTACAGCAATCATGAAGGTCTGGATCGGTTTCGGGATCAGGAATCTCGGCACATATGATATCATCTATTTGATCTGGTCAAATTCTTTCAACTAACCAAATGAGAATGTGTGCATGCGGCAAGCCTCTTTTTTGGCATTCGATTGATTACATCCAGCATCGAGTATTCCCAAAGACGCGTTGCTTAACAATGTTGTTCATCAGCAACCGGATTTTTTGCTTGAAGACACGAGCGGTGATGTCGTGCCGATCACTTGATGTTTGTCCTGGAAGCAGCATTTCAGCAATTTCTATCCATTTTGGATTACACGTAACAGTAATAAATAGATCTGGCCGACCGTAATGACGTACATATGTCATTGCATCTTGCGCATATTCATGCATATGATGCGGGCTACCTGTGTACGTCGCCGGTAGAATAGTCAATCGACCAAGATTAGCTGCATCTCCTTCGGTGCTTATTGCATCGCATAAATGGATATACTCCTCTGAACGCAGTTTGGCTTGGTTCAACCTAATGAAAGTTAGGCGCTCTGTTTCGATTTTGACGTACATATTGATGCAATATTGCTGTAGCAATCGACGAAATTGCAGCAAATAGTTGTCAGCATTTTGACAAATCATCAAACGATATGCGAAATAATTCATCGAGCTAACCTTCTTGGTTGTTTCCTGACCTGTAATAAAAACAGTTAAATTAGTATCTTTGAAGAAAAGCTCATGTCCTTATTCCCTGAAGGGGTGGGCAGAACCATATGATTACTAAATCCCCTAAGCTACTTTTAGCATATTTAAGAGGGGTTAATATAAATTATTTAAGATTTTTTGCCAGCCCTTTTTGAAATGAAACTATCTATGATATTGATACTCACAATTCAATGGATTTATCATCTTGATATTAAAGTGATATCCATCGTCTCCTTGCCAAAACATCAGCGGGTATGGCAACATGTCATATGAACGGTGTGTTTCATATATTGTTTGCAGTTGCCCAGTATCGCGACATGTAAGCACAATATCGCGTGTTTCAAAGTTTTCACCAACAATAAGGATTGCAACTTCATCTATTGTTGGAGCGTTAAATGTGCGTTTGTGTGTTCCAGCTGGTCGTTTATCCGCTCTGATCACGACTTTGTGTCATCATTTGGCATGCGCTCCAACGCCATCTTGAACAGCCTGACCAATGCATGATGTTCATGAAGTATTTGCAGCAAATCTTGAAGAATTGCTCTTTTCATTGCTGTGTTGATCTCTTGACGCCGATCAATTTGTTCCTCCATATTGCCCATGAAGTATATTTGTAAGAAAATATACTGTGCAGTATTAAGAGGTTGCAATGATCCAATTCGATGGTGAATCTGGCCTTGAATCTGTAAAGTCGAAAGCGAAGTCAGTATAACTGATTTATAATCACAATGTTTTTTCATGTTAGCATGCCTTATTTATTTTAGAGGCAATACTTGAACAATTTTTGTTATCTTAAATCTTATATTTTAAAGAAAATGAACATTTACTCTCTTCAACATAAATTACCTTGTTTTTGTTATCTTAAATCTTATATTTTAAAGAAAATGAACATTTACTCTCTTCAACATAAATTACCTTGATTTTGTTATCTTAAATCTTATATTTGAAAGAAAATGAACATTTACTCTCTTCAACATAAATTACCTTGATTTTGTTATCTTAAATCTTATATTTTAAAGAAAATGAACATTTACTCTCTTCAACATAAATTACCTTGATTTTGTTATCTTAAATCTTATATTTTAAAGAAAATGAACATTTACTCTCTTCAGCATAAATTACCTTGAATGTCGGATTAAATCCGTATTCTTGGATAATGTCTGCCCCAAATGTAGTCATTTTAAAACAGCCATTGTATTTTTGAGTGTTTGCTAAAAAATGTTGTGATTCTGGTGTTTCGCCATGAAGCAATGAATGCAATGGCTCAGGTGGCGGAGTCAATAATGGCAGTTTCACTTTGCCATTAAGGCAGCATAATCCAGGCATTTCTCCAGCAAACTTCAGTGCGCCACAATGCTCGCAAACAACATCAATTGGACCAATGTGAACGAAAGCATGCGTGCTGTAATCAATTATGGAATCCTATAAAAACGCTGCTCGATTAAATCAACACTTGAAGTATTTCTTCTTGCGCGTCGGAGATTGTCACGTTGTTGATCTGTGCGATTAGCTCTACGATTTTGCATTGTCAACCGAGCCGTTTCACGGACTGCCTCTCTTAGCTCTTCTGCTTGAGAAGCACGAAGTCGGCCCATACTAACGCGGCGCTCTGCTCTTCCAATTTCTCGTTCTTCTTCAGTTAATTGATTCACAATGTTTCGAAGCCTAATCAAATTACAGCTTTGATGGTTAAGATTAGATCTTCTGGGTCGCCGCATTGTTAGTAATAACACTCGCACCAGATTTATTCTTTCTCACAAAAATTAACAAATCGTCCGGTAATCTTTGACAGTTTCTATGACAAAAAACAAACAAATCGTACTGTCACCTTTGACAGGTGTTGGTTGTTGTCATGTCAAAAATGCCTGACCAATACATGATGTTCATGAAGTACTTGCTGCAAATCTTGAAGAATTGCTCTTTTCATTGCTGTGTTGATCTCTTGACACCGATCAAGTTGTTCTACCATCTGGCCTTGAATCTATAAAGTCGAAAGCGAAGTTAGTATAACTGATTTATAATCACAATGTTTTTTCATGTTAGCATTTCTTATTTATTTTAGAGGCAATACTTGAACTTCAGTTAATGACATGTCAAAAATTTAATCAATATAAAATGTATGAGAAAATTAATTTACGTTATAGTTTTTTTTTTGTGAACTTTTATGATGTTTAAATAGCATATATGTTATTCCGGGCGCAGACAAATCCAAAAAATCTAAAATCATTGAAATCGGTCCAGCCGTTCTCGAGTTATAAATGGTATAACTAACCCGACTTTGTTTTATATATATAGATTACTTACACCTCTATGCCAGTTACTTCTCATCTGAGGAGGTAATAAAACCAACTGTGAAACCAAGGCCATGCAGAATGTGGGCTTCATACTCACCAAGCCCTTGCTATTTGATAACACAGCCATTAGTTTTAGCACTAGGAAATTACAATCCCAAGATCACACAGTGATACAAGAGGCCAAAATCACTGTTGATGCATAGGTAAAAGTACATCATATTCGCAATTGTGATAAATGCGACATAGATGCTACATTTTCAGGATTTGGCTAAATATTTGCTAAATTTTAAGGAAGTTGATGATCTGAGAAAACAATATCTGAAATAACTGCAGTTTTGAGAAATTTACATCTGTTTATGTTACCTAGCAACTTTATTACAAATCATATTTTTTTTTTTTTCAAATAAATTTAAGAAATTAGATAAGGAAACTGACTGTTTTAGCAGCAAAATAGAGATCCACGAAATTTATTTTGCTGATGCATTCATGTATAAACATATGTAATTTAAAGATTATCCCTACCTGCTAGTATGGTGTGAACACAAAACAATTTGATCAGAAACTTTGTTTTATCTTGAGACACCCTCTTATCTGCTGTAATCACAAAGAAACACATTATTTAAACATTTGTTTTCACAAAGAGGATTTGTTTACAAACAACTTGCAGTTACCGTAAACAAATGAAAGTTGTTCACACACAACTGTGCACTTGATTGCCTCAGTTCACAATGATAAAAAATATGTACATATTGAACGTGTAAGTATCAAAATGAAAGTAGGTATTATTTATTGCGCTGTGTATGGTCATCATGTATGTGAGGGCAGTTTTGTACACAAAGACCATGAATCATGCCTTAAATATTACCTACTTTCATTTCGATTTGTACACGTTCATTATGTACACATTTTTATTGTCACCACATTGGATGAAAACAAAGATGTTGACTGCGCAACACACAAAAACATTTCAAACATCTAAACCTTACTTCAATAATTTAATGGTAATATACACCATCTGGAGTATCAAACCTACTTTCTTGCGCATATTGCTCATCAGAGCAATAACAAAAAATGTCCTCTGAGTTGAGAAGCGAAGGTGTAGTTCCAATATCAACAACAGATTGCAGAAAATCAGGATTTTTTGTTGATGTTTGTTTGCATGTAGTCATAGAACAAAACAGACTCACATCATTTTTGGTTCACTAGAAAACCAAAAACAATTTTTTGTCAGTTTTTAGACATTACAAGACTTATTGCTTATGTTTTCACTGCTTTCAGTTCACAGCTTTTCGTGTAAAAATAATGATGGCTATGCCTGGTGCAATTTTTATTATTCTGTGATGAATATTCTTTTAACTCGGCCTTTGTGTGCTAGTGGTATTTCTGTTTGGTTATCAAAAGATCCAAAATACTATTGCAAACCATGCAAGGAACTACAAAGTCAAAAAAATTTACATAAGCGATTAAATTTTAATTTGTGACATTTGTAATGTGAGGTTGGAATGACAAAAGAAAGACAACTTGGACAAACAATGCCAATCTAATACACACAAAAGTACGAAGCAGTCAGTAGAAAGTGACCGCCCGTCCAGTAAGCGGCAAGCCAGTTTATATGAAATAAATAAAAAAGTGAAAAGGGCCAAGCAAGAAAAATCTGAATGTGTCATGGACATTGTAAAGACATTCCTCCAGGCAAACATACCATTACATAAATTAGACAATCCTGTAATGTGTTAATATTTTTCAAAGTAAGTTGGCTACAGTTTTAGGCCTAAATTACAATTATGGTTTTTCTGCTTTCTGTTAAAATGATAGTTGTATATTTATATTTTCCGATTAGTAATTCTCAATTTTCAGGTATATTAAGGGTTCAGGTGACTTGCCAGGGAGTGTAAGNTGTGGAAAAGTGTGGAAATGACAAAAAAGAAAGAGTTTGCAAAGAATTTGAAGGATAAGATATAGTAATAGCTGATGAAATAACCAACTGTCAAGGATGATGTGTTTTTTTTAATATTATTTAGAACTCTGAGTAGCACATCAAAACAGAAGGTTGCTCTTGCAAGTTACTCATTCCTTGACAAAGCCAGAGGACAACATGCAGTCAAGCCATTGTAGACACTGTTCAGAAGTATGGCATTTCACATGAATGCATTGTTGGTCTGGTATCTGCTCGATACATGAATGCATGCTTCTCTGTGCTGAAAGTGCTCTTTGGAGACCACTTGAAACACTTCCAATGTTGGGCCCACAAAATAAATCTCATTGGAGATGTTGTTATGATAGAATTGCCAGAGCTTAACAGGCTTATTACAAATGTAAAAATTGCCTTTCTTCTTGCATGAAGATAAAAATGTCATGTGTGAACTTTCTGGTGTCTGAATTCCCTGAGTTGCCATCTGTGCTGTTTCCAAAACCGGTCACAACACGATGGAATTCTTTGTTTAACAGTGTTATCTACTTTGAAACGTATTTAGATTCAATAACACAATGTCCTTCTCAGTATGAAGAGAAAAATGCAAGTGCTCTGTTCGTTTGGTATGCAAAACTTTGCAAACCCCAGAATTCAAAATGCAGGTAAACACACAAATCACGTTTATTTCCAAGATCTGTCAACCACTGTTGAAATTAATTTATATTTTGGTATTTTATATCTGAGTACCTGTGTGGACACATCATCTGGGAGCACCTTGAAAGGATCAGCCTGTCTTTGGAAAGACAAGCAAAGGGATTCTTTCCAGAAAAAAAACCACACTGCTATTGTCACAATGTATACTGTGTTTCATTTACAAAGGCCGTATCTTGACAGACAGAACCACCAACTTTGTAACGGTGTCACAACAAATTACTCAATTTGCAGTGCATGCGATCAGCTGGTTCTTAATGTGTTTGTGTTTATGTTGGCAACACCTGCTGAAAATAGTCTACACAAAAGAAGTCAGAAAATTTAATATTCCTGTCAAAAGTTGACAACAATGTCGAGTTTCCAGTAATACAATCTGTTCTTAAAATACTTTGGTGTTGCTACTTTGTACTTCAACAGTTTCAACTCTCACAAATTTTTTATGTGGAAGCTCTGGCCTGCCGTGCCCGTTGTGAGAAAGGTAAGGCTTTGGCAAACTCCGCACGACATGGACGCCATGTTGGTTACTCCGTTTTCACAAGAGAATATATCTGTTCTGCATTTCTTTTCTTAATACCGCGTTTTTTACAGCAACTTAGTGCAACCAATTATTATACTTTTTCCTATGCAGTGCTGTTTTTGGTGCATTGTTAATATTTAATTATTGTTTTCTTTTAACGACAGTGGAACTTCTGGCAACGTATTGTTGTGATTCTTTCTCTCGTGTGCAGTGTGTTTATATGTGATGTGATAGTTTCCTGTATGAATCACCTACAGAATGAACGCACACATATATTTACACATAAAGACGTTTTCTTTGTTACTGAAGTGCCAGTTGTTTGAAGCACGTAATATGTTAGTAGCGTAAATTGTAAGAATTTAAATTTCAGCAGTCTCAGCTAAGATGTGCTAACTTCATACATAGTTTACTTATTATTGATTATATTCATTACGTGCAATTACACGAGGGGGAAATAATTTTGTAGGCTTTGCCACTTTTGTGCATAACGTCATCTAGGCCTATATTTATTTACACACAATTATGTCCCACATTTTTTCAATTTTATTATTTTGAGTACAATTATAAAGTATTTCTGTAGTCTAAACATATGTTAGTATGTTTGTGTTAGGGTATCCAATATTTGTAACTTTCGGTCAAAGCTAATTAAATACAAACTGAAGTGCGTAAAAATAAAGCCACATATTTTAAAAAAATTTTATTCAATTATAGTTTGTCAAGTTTATGTGAAATGTCACTTCTTAAGCCTGTAGCATAAATAAGTCAAGTTATCGAAGATCACTTTGTACTAGTAGAGTTATGTTGTAATTTCCTGTGTACAAAACTATTTTTTAAAATGTAAGGCATTTTCAGACGTCATTCTAGAGTTATTATTTTATTTAGGCCAAGTGTATGCATTCTTAAAGATTATGAAGTCAAATATTAAATAAATTAGCTATGAATTTTTGGCACTATGATTATTAAGAGGCCGAACTTTAAGAGTTGCCGCCTTTTTAAGCGTATTACAGCAACAGCCAACCTTAACTTTTTTTTCCTGTATCACAAAGAATAAGGCACGTAAAGAACCAAATATTTGCTTCCTTCAGGATACAAACACATTTTGGATGTTATTTATACAGGAATAAAATCATAATATTGAAATTTAACAAAATAATATAAACAGCACTCTACAAAAGGTAGAACAAAGTTAAATGATAGAACTGGCAATTGTGTTAACTAAAATTTGCAGTTAATAGGAAAGCATTATACAGATGAAAAAATTTAAGATGAAATAGATAATGAACATGAATAAAACCCATCTTAAACCCAGTTTCCAGCCTTTTTCCACGTTTACCTGTTTACCAGCGAAAGAAAAAAAAATTATATTTAATTTTTTTACGTGTGTGAATCCATAATATACCTCCTTACATTTAATACAGACTTAAGTATTACACTCTCACTAATATCAGTCTGTGGCGGAAAAAAATTTTTATTACAGAAATATTAAAGATATATACTGTATACCTTGCAACAAATATGTATGTGGCAAATTATAGTCGTTCTAAAATATTGGCTGAAATGATGTAGCACTTGCGTGAAACACTGTATGAAATACATTTTACTTTAAAACATTTTAAGTTACTATAAAAATTTGAAAATAGTTTTTTGCAAATGTACATTTTGGATTTTGCAGTTACTGCTGCGTCAAAAAATTTCACACATTCTGAAGTATTGTTGTCTGTGAAAAAAACATTGCAGTCCCTTGTAATGTAAACAGCTGGCATAACAAACAGCATGGCATCCACGTGTCAGAACTGAGGCGGAGTGATACATTAGCAGAGCAACAATATTGGCACTACTTTCTTAGAACTTAAAAAATGGCCTTCATAAATGAAACAGAGTATAATAACACAGTGACGCGAGCAAAGATGATAGAGAACTTGAAAAATGACTGTAGAAAAGCCCAAATGAAACTTTTAATGCACATGGGTTCATGCAAAGCCAAAAACGTTTACAAGGCATTAGGCACTCTCTTTAATCCAGCTGTAGCTGGATAATTGGTGCAAGTAGGCTAACAAAATTTTCTCTAAGATATTTTGGGTGTAACTCAACTTTTGTATGAGCTACTTAGCATGAGCATTTAGAATAATTCAAATTAAATTGTTATAGGTTAATGAAGCATCTGTTTGTGTAAACAGATTAATACTGCCTGTGTATAAATCTGTGGAGAAGTCCATATTTGTAGATAGCTGTATATTCCATCAGCAGTTAGTGAAGCAGCTTAAAGAAGGAATCAAGGTCGATGCGCTTCAGATCCTTCTGGCAATGCGGCCTAACTTCGAAGAATTTTGCAGTCAAGCGCTTAGTCTCTTTGGTTACCAGTCAACAGCATAGATGCTGAAAGATTTTTCAACAGCTTCAATCTGGTTCTTACAGACAGGAGGAAGAAATTGATGAAAAACAACCTGCAGACATGTACTATGTTGAAATTCATTCAATGAAATAATTGACATTGTCGATGTAGCATTCTAAATAATTTTCAATGAAAATGCATCAGTAAAATGTTGACACTAATAGGAAAAAATGAAGAAAGAAACATTTTTTATGCAATTTTTTAGTTTTTTATATATGCTACAAAAGAGAATAGAACACAAAATAAATGCTATAAAAATGCTACAAACCACAAAATAAATGCTATAAAATGTGTTTACAAGTGCTTTTTTTAATGTATCTCTATGCATAGGTGACCTTAGCAAGGCTGCCTTCACACATACTCACAGCAACTAGTCGTGATGCCTGCAAGGTCGAGCATTAATAAACACAGCTATAAACTTCCTAATACTTCCTTACACACTAAATCAATAAACCTGCAATAATAATAATAAATACCCTGAGTTGTCTTAAATTATGAGCATGTAAGGCTAACAGGCTCTCTGCCAGCATGCATGGTCATTGGTCGAGATGACAGCCAATCAAGGCTCAGCTCACCCCATATCAAGACTCAATAGACTGGGATTTCTAAGCCTTCAAGACACAGCAGTTTGAAGATGAAGAAGGCACTTCAAGGAGAATAAGATTCAAGTTTTTGCACAATAGTGGGCAGTTCTACACCAGGGGAAATGGGGGCGGGGGGGGGTGAGATGCACTGTATGATGGCCTACTACAGATACAGCTCCTAGGTACTGCAACAGTGCTCTCTGGTGTGCACCTAAACACCAGTGCCTGTGGCAGGCTGCCCACCTAGGGAATATCAATTTCCCTCTTACTTCTCTTTCCTACTCTTTGTTTCAGGTGTTTACTGGGGACACAGGCGGGAAGATGGTCAGCTGCACAACCCCCCACCCCCCTTTCTCGCGAGTTGTGGTACCTTCCACAGCTCTGGTTAAAATCCAAATTTAAAACAGCAGCAATTAAATGAAAGAAATTCCTCGTGATCAAACTCTCTCTTCTACCTTTCATAGCCCTTTTAATAAAGCCATCCTTACATCTGCTCTGTTTCTGATAGGGTTCTATTTTTCTACTTCATTAATTGCATGCAATTTTGGAATAATTTTCTGTCAAGAAGTTTTTATTGTGTCTACACCAGTTTTTACCCCTCCCTTCATAACTCATGTTAGCTAGATATTTAGGGAGGTAACCATGATCCTAATTGCAGCCATGTTTGTCAAATCCCAGTAAAGCATGTGCTCTGTAGTTAGAATTTTTCCTGCATGCTTAGGTGTATAGGTCTCTGCCCTGAGATGCATTTAGGTTTTATTCCTATCCAGGACCTTCAACTCTGCCCTTAGTTTTAAGGTAGGCCTAGGTTAGAAAAAATTGAAGCTGTGGCAGTTTCATAACATACTCCTCAGTGCACATAACACAACAGCAAACTTAAAGAAAACACTTTACTAAAGGTCCTGTTTGAGCCCGTACACCAGCTTGTGAACTGAAAAGTACACAAACACTGACTTCAATACAAAGGCAGAAGCTATTATAGGTTTAACCTTAATAGTGGCCAACACAGTGGCAAAAATTATGCTTAATATGGCATAAAATATACACTATCGGTACACTATGATAAACAGATTTTACACTGGAATGTATAAGGAATTCTTGATAAACAAGAGTTGTTTGATTACATATGCAGGCACTAAATGCTCTTCACAGTGATTAATGAAATATGTTAAAAACACCAGAGCAGGTTTTCTGTTCCAGGTTACAAAATTTTTAGTATAGATTAGGAAAATCAACGACTGCCCACAACACCAACTTGCCACTGTTGAAGCAGTATTAGCCAAACTAAATTTAGGCATGTAACATGTAGCAGTCTATTTACTGCCCACCAGGTTACACTCAAACTGCTGACGACCTAGATAACTCACAAAAGTTTACACTCTCTTTCTTCGCCACATGCAGTCTAAGTGTCAAGAATGCAGCTTGGAATTGTAGGCCACACTTATAAATATACACTTTTCAATCACCAGGAGTACCATAATTATATTGTGCACTCACCACAAGAACCTGCATTTGGCACAGATAACCCCATACAACCAGAAATTCTGGAAATTTTATTTATTAGTTTTACACAAATTGTTGTCTGATCACTACCCTATCCATGCTAAGTTCATGCAATTAAACACTGGCATGACTCAGACTGGCAATGCTCTTCCTTCTAGACATATCCGACAAATTAGACTCTGCTATAAACACACTTACTGAGTGTATACAGACAGGCATTAATAACTTTATGCCCACAAAACCAGTAAAAGCAAATAATCATACTCTTCCTTTTTACAGATGAGAATGGCGTTACTTGTGTACCTGAAACCAGCACACTAAAACTCTTGTCAGTGAATTGAAAGAGAAAATAAACACTGAAATCCACATTTGAAGAGCAGGCCAGTGGAATATAGAACTATCTCAAACCAAAAATTCTAGACAACAGCATTTGGCAAACAACCAAGGCTTTCAAACAAGACCTTGTTCCCCCTTAAAAACACAAAATAGCATCGTCCACATTCCACAGTAGAAGACTGAGGCCTTTGTTTCACATATGTAGCAGGTCTTCTAGCCTCGGTACCGTCACCAACTTCAGCACCTAAAGGTTTAGAGGGTGTAAAAGTTGCCACCTGAATGCCTGAAAACAAATCTGCAAAACTATTTTCTTTAAATTTCCTACAATTATATAGATTTCAAATGTATTAACTATGTGTGTGTAAAATCGTGAAATATGTTTAAACAAATTAATTTAATACCCCTTATTTTTAAGACATTTATTTCAAATCAAAACGTGCATATACAGTGGACTATTGTACCGAACACGCATGTACCGATAAACCGTATCCACAGTTAATTGTCAGTGGTCCCGGCAAAACTCCTTTATAAATAATGATAAAGCTAACAGCTTGTATCATTTATAAGATATTGTGTCGATCAAAGCATATTTTGGTCCCATCACCTAAGATTTCCAGTAAAAATAATTTTTTAGCTGGTTGTTTATGCTAACATTTAGTATCTGGATGTGAAATACATTTTGCCCGCCACCGCTTATTGCTCTTTGGCACGTAGTCTTCCCAACATGTCTGCAGTGTGGTGCGAGTCTGGTTTGCTACCTCCCCTTACATGCCTGACGAGAGGAGAAGTGGTTATCTAGCACCAGCATGACAACCTAGCATCCTCTCTCTCTCACCCCTATTTCTGTCTCTCTCAGCTGCACACTTTTCTTCCTCACCTTATATGCCTTCGAGAAGGGGGAGAATGTTGTTTAGCAAAAGAAAAAGTGCATACTCTCTCTTTGCCACTGCCGATATACACACCTGTTGATCGTAAAAATTTTAGCAAGATTTTCCACCACTCAAAATGGTTGCACCTATCATCACTAGTATTTCAAAGCAAATGGTTTTGCCTGAAAATGTTATGCAATACATTTGAACAAGGAATTATTATTTGCAAAGAATTTTACTTTTGTGATTAAAGGTAGTTTCATCCCGTAAAGTTTGGTGTTTCATTGTATCAACATGATTTTAAAACAAAATATTAATCTAACTCAATGGACACCAACTTTACGAATATAATGATATGCCTAAATGCATATACTTGACCTCCCTTGTCACTAAAATTGTTTGAACATCAAGCAACGTTATTTGAGACTAATGACTAAATTTACCTACTGAGAGAGTGACACCTGCTGGGGTTTTTGTGCAGACTGGAGTGAACTATGATGGCTCAATCTCTATCAAAGTTAATAAGCTGCATTATTGTGCTACCCAGAAGGCATAACTATCTATCTTCATATGCATTTGGTGTCTGATTACAATTCTTCCTGCGGAGAAATCAGAGTATATATATAATTTATTTCAACAGACTGACATGTATATTTTGAATAAACTGATATCCTGTAAGGGCCTATTCGACACCTTTTGTCATCTAATAACGGGTAAGCACCGAGCCCAAGTGCAGCGTAACTCGCAGCAGGGAAAATCAGAGGACGTGGCAGATAGTGAAGAAATAAATTTAAATTGCCCTATTTATTAATTTCTGTCTCAAAATTACAGTTTTTTTGTAGTGAAATATAGTTAATTACTTTAAAAGACAGATATTTGTCATGCATGCAAGGTGTCACTAACATGAAGCGTGAGGAGGGGTACATTATTTATCAATCACGCCGCTTCCCCTTCCCTATCACGCCCGCCGTGAACACACTGCCCAATTGATAATCCCTCCACATGCTTTCAGCTGATTGAGTGCACAGGAGACATTCAAAATTTACCTTGCATTTGGTGTCATATTATTTTATTATTGTGGAACCAACTTTGTTGGTGCTTCAAGGCAACTTCACCAGTATTTTGAGCAGTTGCTCAGATCCCCACTCCTGCAAAACTTTTCTTTGGCTCATGAAATTAGTTTTCATTTCTGGCCTCCGGCAGCTCCTCATTAGGGAGGATTGTGGAAAACTGCAGTTAAATTAGCCAAATACCATCTCAGGCATACAATTGGTGATCAAGTTTTGAAACTCGAGGAATTGATGATGCTCACCATTCGAGTTGAGGCTGTCCTAAATTCACGGCCCATAATGCCAGTTTCTTCTGATCCATGCAACATGGTAACACTCACGACCGGGCATTTCCTCATCGGTAGGCCTCTTGTTGCTGTACCCCAATCTGGCAAAAAGATTGATGATGGCAATATGTTTGTCCAGAAGATGGAAACTGATATGTGCACTAGCCAACCAGTTCTGGATATGCTGGTACAAAGAATACTTGTAGCTACTACAACCCCGAGAGAAGTGGCAAATCCAGCAACCAGAACTCACTGTGGGAGAGCTAGTTCTGGTTGGAGAAGAGCGTGTTTCACCCTTAGGCTGGTGCTTGGCAAGGGTTGTCAAGCTCCACCCTGGAAAGGATGGCATTACTCTAGTGGTGGATTTACGCATGCTGAAGGGACATTTGTGCAGATCTGGACATAAGCTGTACCGTCTGCCAGTTCAGTAGTGTTTCATCACCAGTTGTGACTTACTGTACATAGTGAATGTGTATTGTGACTAAATTCTTGGAGACCTCAGCTGGTCTTGGCGGGCGGTATGTTCAGTATTATTTGTAAGTAAACATTTCTGTACATATGTATCAACGGATTATGTGATGATACGCATGAATACTTGGTCCTGGAAGTAGTGTCTGCCACCCGCTAAAGATCAGTGAAACTCAAGATGATAAAATCCAAAATTGTTGAGACACAAGAGACTGCAGCTATTGTGGTGGAGCATGTAGGTACTTTAAATGATAATAGTCTACCAAAGCTTCAACAGCAATATGGTCTATTGGCAATATAATACAATGTTTTGTGGCCTACTCAACATTTGCATTTCAGAAACGCCTGCCCACCCAGAGCACAACCTGCTGATCCAGAAATGGTGTCAAATGCTGTAACCATGTGGAACAAGATTTTCCCCTTTGGAATTGTTTCAAGTCATTTTCGAAACATGCTCTTTGGATACATCTACATACTAAATAAGTTGCTTGCTTTAATTCAACAGACGATAGGATTTTACTGCTAGGAGGTTGCCTCCGGCAGTGTTTTACAAAGCACATAACATATGCCATGACTCGAACAAGTTTTGACCAAGATGAGAATTTCTGTAACAGTGGAAGCTCATCAGGAGGATCATGTGTACTCACAAAAACTAGCTGGGATAACTTAAGTTCTGGAATATCTGAAGTTTCATTCATTAGGGACAGTGGCCACTGGTCAGGTGGGTCCCTTAATCATTGAAGACCATGCCACCAGAGGGCATGTCAACTTAGTTCATGGGGAAGCAGACCACGAGAAACACAATCTGCAGGATTGTCTCTACAAACAACATGTTTCCAACATTGAGGAGAAACCCATTCTTGAATTTGAGCAACTCTATTTGTGAAAAAGGTTTTTAATGGTAGGGCTGAGTCTTGTTCCAGGTGAGAGCTACACTAGAGTCAGTCCACGCATGACTGGCAGTGACTGTTAAATGTTGGGTGAGGAATGCACCATTGTCAAATAGTGCATCAATTTTGCCAACAAATGAGCACCACACAGTTCAAATCGAGGAAGCAAAACTTGTTTAAGTAGAGCTACCCGAGATTTGGCCAGTATGAGGTGCATGTTCACATTCCGATGAGCATCACTACTTCTCAAATTCATGGCAGCTGAGTAGACTCATTCAGATGCGAAGCCATGTAGCTCTACACAATCTGTATCAGGACAAACAAAATGTGGTAAACTGAGGGTTTCAAGGTAGACAAGACCCTCAATATACTGATTCCACTTCTCTCATGCTGGTGATGGTAAGTGGTCATCCCAACCCACTTCTTGGGTCCACAACCACTTCAGCAAAATATTTGCCCACACTACCACTGGAGACAACCAACCCATGGGATCATAAATGTGAGCTATCTGTGACAAAACAAAGCGTTTGGTTGGTACACCATTGCAGATATTTAAATGGTAAAAGAAACATCAGTCTTTGGACTCCACTAAAGACCCAGAATATTCACTACGAGCTCAGATGAGAAGTCAAGCACTCTGGGATTCTCACGATTAGATATAAGAATGTCATCCCCAACAACTGAGGCTAGTTACTTGGCCATTTCCTAAGTTCAAATCCACCCCGTCGTAAGAGTTCAATCAACTGATTCTTTAGCACAAGTGCTTCCTCCATCGATGATGCACCAGTTACAATATCATTTACAAAAATATTATTCTGAAGAGCATTTTGTGCCAGGGGATAGTGGAGACCCTCATCAATGGCCAACTGGTGCAAGGTACGAATCACTACAAATGGAGATGGTGTGAGTCCATAGGTTTCAGTATTAAGTTGGAACACTGCAAATAGGAGAGAGGGGTCTTCACACCCCAGAATAAGTTGATATGGTTGGTCATGCTCATGGATCAGTATCTGCTGATAAATTTGCTTTATGTCGCACGAGAAAACAACACTATAGAGCCTGAACCTTAAGATGACATTGTATATCTCATTCTGAAGTTTGGGTTCAGAGAGAAGAGTATCATTGAGGGATACACTATTTGAATTCCTGGCACTACCAACAAAAATCACCCTCAATTTAGTGGTTGAACTAGCCATTTTGTACACACCATGGTGCGGGATAAAGCATCCAGAAGTTTCTCGACTTTCTACCTGTTGGGTGCATCTGACGTAGGGTTCCATATGACCTAAAGTAGCATAATCAGCCATGAAGTCCTTGTACAATGTTTTCATATCAGGTTGAGATGCGAGTTTGCGTTCCAGAGCATAAAATGCATTTTCAGAATTTACATACGAATTTCTGATACTCTGTCCCTCAGGTTTGAAGGGGAGGTGAATCATGTATCTTCCCTATTCATCTTGAGAGTGAGTGGCCATGAAGTGGATCTCACAGAAGCCAGCATCTGGTTGTTTTGCAACTACGTGAGGGGGTTCCTCAGTTTCCCAAAACTTTTTGAGAATAGAGTCTAGTGAGTCCTCAGTCCCCACAAACATGGAAATCAGCTCTTGATCAGAATTATCATTCAGTTCAGGATATTCTCCAAGTAGCATCCATCCAAATTTAGACTGTAGCACAAAAGGCATGTGCTGACCTAGTTCAAGTCGCCCTTTCATACACACTGTGCATAGATGTCAGCATCCAGCAATACGACAATAGGACCGAGTTCGTCAAATTCAGGATCAGCTAATGGAAGAGACCCCAGTTGGTTACAAACACATAGATCCACAGTTGCTCGTGGTAGATTGCTGATGATTTTAGATACCACGAAAAGAGTGTGTGTGAAGGAACATTGTGATACAATAGAGGATTGGATTTTACAACTGGCAGCTCCCTTCAAGTTGACTGTACCATGCGCTAGACCACAAACTTTTTCCTTTACCTTTTGAAATGGTAAAGACAGGAACTTAGGAGCTGCTTTGATCATGAAGGATGCCTAAGCTGCATTGTCCAGTAACACATCATGTGCGGTTTATTGTCAGCATCATACACAATTACCAAGGCAGTAGAAAACAATACTGTAGTGCGACCACAAGCTGAAAAAACACCCACAAATTGTTCAGTCCCATCATCAGCCCTTGAAGTACCATTTTCAACATGAGTCACTGAATTAGGCCTAGACTGACCATCAACATTAAGTAAAGTATGATGCCTTTGTTTGCATCGAAAACAGGTAAGGGATGATGAACAGAATGCTACAGTGTGGATGGTTCCCAAGCAGTTGAAGCAGAGTTTCTTACTGTGAGCTATTGACTGTCTTGCTAGTGGTGAGGTATTAATGAATTCTGAACATTTATACATAGAATAAATGCTCTGTTGACAGGCAATACATGGTTTTGACTGAGTGGGATCAGAATTGGGTACGAATACTGATTTGGGTGGTTGTATTATAAAACTGATTTTTTGAGAGTTGGCCTTCTGGTATGCTTGACTGGTACTTGTTTTTAAACTTATATTAATGGCACAGTTCACAGTAGAGACCCTTGCAACCAGAAACTCTAAAAGTTCTGAAACCTTAGGCATATCATCAGTCTTCCCTGCACGGGAGGTTTCAAACTGAGTGCACAGTTCCACGTCCAACTTTTTCATCAAAACTTTGACAAAAACAGAATTTTCCTCAGTTACATTACAGTCTAATATCTTAAGGCCCCGTGCATTTTCATTGAACGTGCTGACAAAATGCCCGGTAGATTTGCGATTTGTGTTGTTGACAGAATACAAATAGAGTATTCTGTTTATGTACAATATAGTCAGTTTTCTCAGATTTTGGTACTGAGATGTAAGAAGTTCCCATGCCACAGGATAGTTCTCAGAAAAAATTGGGATATTTTTTACCAATTGTAAAGCTTCTCCTGTGAGGCAACCCATTAAATTTTGGAACTTTTCAACATCAGCCAGGAAACTATTGTTGTGAATGGTGGCCTAACACAACTACAAAATCATTGGCCAATCTTCCCACTCACCAGAAAAAGTGGGCAAGTTTATCTTGGTTAGTCTTACATTTGCAGACGGATCGGCAACAGGTGGAGCTGATTCACTCTGAACAACATGCTTACCCAAATATGAAGCCACGTTACCATGAGTGTACAACATTAAAGTAAACAACTCATTATGTATAGAGGTCAAAATATTTTCATCCAAGTCATCAGAAAGTGGGTCCGATTGCAGTAAGATTTCACATACTGAAGTTACAGTACTATCAACTGCCCCCAGGTTGTATGCAAACCCATTTACCTCGTGCACAATTTCCACAGTAACAAATGGAGCATTTGTGAAAGCCTGTATTTGCTTGCTGGTGTGCCGTAATTTAGTTTCCTGAAGTTTCAGTTTCAGTAAAAATGCCTTGAAACCCATGTTGAATTATTACTAGAATGAATCAAGCAGTAACCGTACAGAAAAGAAAAAGCAATACCCCATTATGTCACAGCACAAGTGAGGTAATGTACGAGGGTTATTCGGAAAGTAAGGTCCGATTTCTTATAAAACATAAACTATCACAGATTTTTTCAAAAAACTTTTTTTATTTAATTTCTTACATGTTTCTCTATTTTTCTACATAGTTTCTATATTTGTTTAAATATTTGTCATAACGTTCTACAAGCTTTTGTATGAAGTAATAGACATCTGCGGCCTTTTAGGATAACCAGTCTGTAACTGCCCACATTCGGAAATTCCAATGCTATAGTTGAAATTGTGAATCGCCGGTTTTCACGGATCTTTGATGGTCGGCCTGATCGCGGTTCATCATTGACATTTTCCCGTCCGTCCTTGAAAGCTCTCACCCTCTTACGCACTTTACTGTCACTCATCGCATTGGGGCCATACACTTGACTTATCTGTCGATGAACTTCCGCTGCTGAAACATTCCTTACTGTCAAAAACCGAATCACTGACCATATTTCACAGTCAGCGGGCTGATCAATTGTTTTAAACATTTTGAACTGACACTGTAAACAGCACACTGCAACAATGCCAATGCAAATGGCATCATTTGACGAGCAAGGCATGCCAGGAGTTGGTGCGCATGCGCGTTACAATGTTCGCGCAACATTTGATTAGCTACGGCGATTCGGACCTTACTTTTCGAATAACCCTCGTACATCTGGTCAGGCGGAAAAAATTTTAAAATTTCGGGGAAAAAACTTAATACGTTGAAACTTTNGCTGATCAATTGTTTTAAACATTTTGAACTGACACTGTAAACAGCACACTGCAACAATGCCAATGCAAATGGCGTCATTTGACGAGCAAGGCATGCCAGGAGTTGGTGCGCATGCGCGTTACAATGTTCGCGCAACATTTGATTAGCTACGGCGATTCGGACCTTACTTTTCAAATAACCCTCGTACATCTGGTCAGGCGGAAAAAATTTTAAAATTTCGGGGAAAAAACTTAATACGTTGAAACTTTNGAATAACCCTCGTACATCTGGTCAGGCGGAAAAAATTTTAAAATTTCGGGGAAAAAACTTAATACGTTGAAACTTTACTCGGATCTACCCTGGCAAATTCAAGGAGACACAGGCAACAAAGACAACTGAGAAAAGAAAATGGGTAAATTACTCACCCACGTGGTGAAATAACATGCGACTGAGTGGATAACATTACAAAAAAATGCTTAACATAGCACAATCACCATTGCATTGTAGCAATCACCAATATGTCAAATCTATCATAAATTATGAGATGAGGGCAGGTATCTTGTTTTCTTCACAGGATGTATGAATAGTGAGTGATTTTCTGCTGTAGCATCTGTGCTTAATTCATGCATGCAGGAAATCACAATTACGTAGTACATGCAATCGAGTGATGAAATAACATATAATCGCTGATCTGCATCACACGTGAAGCTATCTGACCCGGAGGACTAATAACATTTGCAAATTCATGCACAAACATTGCTGAACAACCAAAGAGTGAGAGATTGTTACTAGTAAACTTACCCCAACGCGATCTTGAGTTCCACTGATCTTCAGAAGGTGGCGCACACTACTTCCACGCACTACTTCATGCGCCCCATCACAAAGTCCGTTGACACATATGTACACAAATGTTTATTTACAAATAATACTGAACAGATGTTATATTCTTTATCTAAACCAGTTGACGTGAAATGTTATTTTATATATTGTTAACAGTAATACTAATACAGTAATATTTTTTAAAAAAGATACAATTTTTTTTTATGTATTGGCTAAACTTTATTCACAGATAATGTATGGCTCTCATTATACTCAAAATGAAGTACAATAAGGTTAGAAATTGTATTTTACGAATGGTGATGTTCATGTATTAGGTCATGTACAGTATGTATATTGTGCTTAATAAAAATGTTTGCGTAACATGAAGTTTCATTCCCCACTCCAGATCCCATTAACACATCCGAAAACAGGTTTGACCGTGAACGTCAGTTGCAAAAGGGACGTGCCAGCCTGCTCCCGGAAGTTCTTATCAGTTTGTGCGGATGTACATCCACNGTGAACGTCAGTTGCAAAAGGGACGTGCCAGCCTGCTCCCGGAAGTTCTTATCAGTTTGTGCGGATGTACATCCACTGATTATTTAACATTGAGCTTATGGCTGAGGTGCCGGGCGGCAGCACTTATACTTACCGGGCGCTGCCGCGGAGTTTTGTTAGTAGTAGGAAAGCGTTGTTCTGGAGCAGTGCGTTTATAAAGACTTGTGAAATTCANTTTGTTAGTAGTAGGAAAGCGTTGTTCTGGAGCAGTGCGTTTATAAAGACTTGTGAAATTCAATTAGTTTTCACAGTGCCATGAGGCAAGCATGTTGTCATGAGAAAAAATACATTTCAAGACCTGTTTTCAGGAATATTGGTTCTTTNACAGTGCCATGAGGCAAGCATGTTGTCATGAGAAAAAATACATTTCAAGACCTGTTTTCAGGAATATTGGTTCTTTCGATTGTGATGTTGCTAAGGATGATATACAAAAGCAGTTCGTTCAATGATGTCGCCTCCTCTCGAAGTAAGAAGTGAGTTTCATGTACAGATTCGCTTTACAAGGAATGACTCGTGTGTTACCTAGACCTTAAATGGAGGTTTGCTTTTTCAGGCATCCTCACAACAGTACAGTGACTAGTGTAAATTACCTTAGTCAAATAGACTCAATAGACATTAAATGTTGGAAGACGTTTGCTATTAATGAACTTGTTGCTACTTCCAATTATGTTATTTCTATTTCTCCTTCTCCAGATCTAGTTGAAGCAACCAAAATATTACTTCTGTTAACAAGAATTCGAAGTTGCTGATTGAATGTAGAAGTTGTAAAAGGTACTGAACATGCGAACAAACCTATAGACTCGTAAACAAAGGAAAGTTGCTCACACACACAACTGTGCACTTGTTCAGCTCGTTTCACGATGAAAAGCATGTACATAATGAACATGTACATATCAAAATGAAAGTAGGTATTCTTTATGGCATGGTATATGGTTATCGTGTATGTGAGGGCAGTTTACATACACAATGACAATGAATTGTGCCTTAAATATTACCCACTCTCATTTTGATACGTACATGTTTGCTATGTACACGTTTTTCATTGTGAACCACCGCATTGGATAAAAAAAAATATGTCGACTGTGCAACACACAAAAATACGTGACACAACTTAACCTTTCCTCGATAATTTCATGGTAATGTACACCATCTGGAGTAACGAACGTATTTCTTGCACATATTGCTCATCAGAGTGGTGAGGGAACACGTCCTCCAATATGATTGAGAAGCGAAGGTGTAGGCATCATATCACATTTTTATGTTGCTTGTTGTGTGAAAACATGGAACAAAATGGACTCGCGTAATTTTTTGTGCTCTAGAAAACCAAGAACAGTATAAGCCCCCATCCCCTTCCTCGTTTTTAGACATCAGTTCACAGTTTTTGATGTAAAAGTTTTATGAAGGCTATGCCTGGCAATGCGGTCTAACTTTGAAGAATTTTGCAGCGCAGCACTGAAGTCTCTGCTTACAAGTGAACAGCGTAGATACTGAAAGATTTTTCAGTAGCTACAATCTGGTGCTTACAGACAGGACGAAATTGACGGAAAACAACCTGGAAATGTGTGCTATGTTGAAATTAAATCAATGACATAATTTACGTTGTTGATGTTACAATAAAAATTATTTTCAATGAAAATACATTAGTAAAATCTTGACACTAACAGCTGTTTTTATATGCTATTTTTCTAGTTTTTTATGTATGTAACAAAATGCCATAGACAAAACAACATATGCTATAAAAATGCTACAAACTACAAAATAAATGCTATACAATATGTTTATAAATGCTCTTTTAATGTACCTCTAACTATAGCAAACTCTCAATTTTCCGGGGTAGCAACTGGCTAAGGGTTCATGGATAACTGATATTCACGGTTAAAGAAATTGGGGGTGGGGTAATGTTTACTTTAAGCCTACATACTGCACACATAGGTTAAGTAAACAAATAATAGTCATATAAAAATTCAATTTTTTGACAGCCAATGTGTGGCAACGTCATAAATTATATTAACATCATTACACATACAAAATCCTGTATCAGCTGATGCATCGGTTGCAATAAAATTTCATGTTAGTTATTTTGACATCCTTCATTTGCACAACAGACATTGGAGAAATATGCGGACAGGAAGTAGATAATCGACAAAAATATATGTATTTTATTTTATATTGTTACAAAACAGCTGTTATTAGTGAAACAAATTAAACTTCATTGTAGGATAATGTGTAGGTGTTTCAATGAAATTGAACACCATATGCAATAGTTTTTAGCTTCATTGTGTCTTATCTTCATAGACTGTAGCTAGTGCTTGCTGCTAACGTCGCCACGTGCACACTTCATATTAATTGAAGAGGCCACACATCTATCATAGAGTATTTTTCAAGTATTTATAAATTAATTTGACATAATATATATTTCAAACCAGAGTTGTTTTAAGTCTGCACGAGATGAAAAATTTACTTGTAAAAGGACGTGGTAGATAAACATTTGTGACACAGCAGCAAAATAGGCGACCGTGCTACCATCTGTTGGCCTGTGCAGCGGTTCGCTTTGCAAACCACAGCCCCATGAAATGATTAATTATTCATGTGTAAAATGCAAATATGCAAACAAATTCTCAGTGTTTTGAATTTTCCATGAGCTCTGTAAACATTTTAAAGTAAAATATTTCAGTGTGAAAAAATTCTGCTTGCTAATAATTTGGATTCATCCTGTAATCGCCAAGCCTCTCTCAGGCCTGCTCGCCACTTTGTATTTTTTTGTGTCGTGACTTCCCTCCCACTTCAGCAACAAAGCAAAAATAAATGCTATTTATTTATTTAATAAAACCACGCGTTGTTTGCAATGTAATCATTTTTGCAGCAAATAATATTTATTTTAATGCTATATTGTCATCCAGTCGCACTCTGTGCCACGGTTAATTTACAAATAGCCTCTGCATGTACAAGCTACTATAAACTACACAATCTTGCCTTTTTGATGAGCAGACACCAGTTTTAATCATGGAATACTTTATTATTATGAATGAAAATGTGTTGTCTGACAATTTCCTGGAATTCCTAATACCTCCAAGTTTCAAATATATTCACTGTTAAAAATGTGTGTTAATATAATACCAGAACATTAGTAATATTACAACAAATCAGTAGCGCTTTACTTGACTGCAGTCTGGTAATTAACAACATGAACATGGGTTAATAATAGCGGCAGCTGTTCAATATTTGACTTTGAACTGGTGGCTCCATGGTTAAGCCGATAAATTGGGAGTTTGCTGTATATGCAATGGCCATCAACTTTATGTTATCACCTGTAACAACAACCTGTAGAAATGGAAATGGAGTACACATATGCGAACAAAATAAAGTGTATTTGATGAGATTTTAGCCTTAATGCTTCGGCACATTCCTGACAGAAATTTTGAGGCCCTTGCTGAACTGTATAACAGCAGCTTAAAACACATAAATTTCCCTACGTCATGAAAACTTGCAAATGTGTTATTATTTTCCAAAGCCTGGGAAAGATAATACACAGCCACAGAACTACTACCATATTAGTCTATTGAATTTACTCTTAAAAAATATTTTCAAAAGCCATACTCAATAGACTTGAAAAACACATTAGGCCAAACTTTCTACCAAATGAACAGTTTGGTTTTAAACAAAAACAATCCAAAACATTCCAATTTGTGAGATAAAATAGGTATATAACTCAAGACTCTCAGCTAAAAATGCTATACTGCTGTCATTTTCAAAAGGCACTTGACTGAGTTTTCCATGCAGGCCTAATACATAAAATAACTACACAAATTTTCCTGACTGCTATTACAAGTTATTGCACTCATAGCTTGCAGGTACATGTTTGCCATCACTGTGGAAGGAGCCACATCCAAGCACAATATTATAAGAGCTGGTATATTCCAGGGAAGCATACCAGGACCAGTGCTCTTTAATATTTATAGGCATAATATCTCATGCCCTGCTACATAGAATGCCCAACTTGGAAACTATGCAGACTAATCTACACCCACTCCAGGACTTGAACATGGCCGTAAACTACGCCCAACACCATTTAAATACACTTGAAACATACTTTTGCAAGTGGTGAATAGAAATAAATGTAGGCAAATGCAAGGCCTTCATTTTTACATGGCAACACCTATATCAGGCCCTTCTGCACATTACTCTGTTTCAGGAAAATATTCCATACAAAACTGAGGTGAAATATCTTGGTATGGCCATGGATAGGGGGCTGGCATGGTGACAACATGTTACTGTAAAGTGCCAGCAGGTCTTAGCTCACTAACACTAAATGTGGCCTTATACTACACAATGGTATATAGTGTATAAATCCCTTATACTCCCCCCATCCTTTTATAAGCACTGTCAGTCCAGGTGTACTGCACAAAGACATACATGGGGCAGCTAGTGCAGAATAAATGCCTGGAAATAGCTGCTCATGTACCCAATATCCCGACCTGCAACTTACATACAGAGCTTCTACAGCCCAAGCTGAATGAAGTTATTAAAGACATGGCAGATAAATTGAATGCCTCTGCCCAGGAATCAAACAATCCTTTGATTAGTAACGTAGGGGATTATGACGCCAACCAAATGCAGAGATACAAGCAGCCTAAATCCATTCAAGGATTCAAGACACAGCACCTTGAAGATGAAAACACTTCAAGGTGGAAAGACGGTGTACTGTGAAAGTGCTCCTCTATAGCAGACTAGCTGAATGGTGATGGTATATGAAGATACCAGTGAATAGTAAATAAGTATTGTCCACATGTTGAAATGGTTCCTGTCCTTAATGAAGTCCCTTTAGCAAGGTGTCTAATGTGTGGCACATTTATAACACCCATTTCACAGGTAGTTAAAAACCACCAAGCCACTTTTAAATGGTACAAATACTATTCATTTCAGTGCACCATTTTTCACATGATCACAGTCTCCCAAGGTTCTACATTTGTATCTTACCATTTCTGTAGTTAATCGTAAATTGAGGATCTGTTTGACTGAGTGGGAGCCTGAACCCTCAAGACGTATGGTAAATTATTGATTGTTCTATTTGAGGGTATTTCCCTCGAGGATGTATAGTAGAGTTATCTACCAAGCATCATGAAGTTCTAGTATTCTATGAATGTGCATCCCAGGGAGTAGGTTAAGAGGCTCGGTTGATCAATGTGTGTGTTAAAGTGATCATTGTGCCAAATTGTTAAGCTTGTAATAGCTCTAGGGTTGAATTTCTAACATTGCTGTTTTTAGGTTGTTATTTTTATTAATATCTTTTGGTTTCTGATTATTTGGTTGTGGTAGCAAGTCATTAATTTAATTTTCAGATTAAGATTTGGTGATTATTTAAGCGGAGTGCAGAATATGTATAGTCATTTCACGAGTTTTTTTGGCGTAGAGGCCAGTTGGAAGTTATTTGTTCATTATCCCTTAAAGGGTAGTAAGTATTGCATTTTGTTGGTCACATCAATTTAAAGAAAAGTATCCTAATTGGCTCTCGTCTCGCCATTGCTAGTTGGATGAGTAGGGTGGCGTGGTCAGACGACAGCCAATCAGAGCGCAGGTTAGAACAGGGTGACGCTGAAGGTTGAGTCGAGCACATTTCTCTTCCACAAATACCACCACCATTGCGGATAAAGGGCGCGTGTGTGCGGCAGGATTGTAACCCCAGAAGAAAGGAAATATTGTATTGAGTGTGGAAAGTTTACAGTTTGTGGGTAGCGCCCGTGGCTTACCGTCTATACCTTTTTTGGACTGAACAGTTTTTCTATTAAATTATTTTCTGCCCTATTAGCATATAGGCAGCCCAGTGTTTGCCTCCTTCATAACCTTATACACAAGCAGTTTGTCTGTAATTGCTGTAAGATGTTTAAAGTTTCATCATCGATAATGGAAATTGAGTGATATTTCTTTTTGAGTATATGAGTGGGTCAATAAATAATGAGAACAGAATTTCAACATTCTAATTTTAAAAAAATGTTACTTACCTCCATCTGCAAAAATTGCTGAGCTAGCTGGTGCAATGCTATTATTTGCAGCCAGACTATAGTTGGGAAATATCATTCAAAATAAGGGTTATGTTAGTTGCACATAAAAGAACTGAAATGTTACAAGTTTATGAGATTTATATGGTGTAGGAAACTTGTATATATTTCATGTGGATTTGACCATCTTAGGTTACCGTGATTGATGTAGTATACATGTTGGGAGTTAAATTTGCAGTTATAATAATTCTATTTGGCTTGTAGTCATGGGCACCCAAATATATTGGAAAGAAGAATTGTTTTTGGTTTCGGTTAATTATAATAGCATCACTGCGTCAGTTGGTAACTTAAGCAGATGCCTTTACTGTAGCCTAGTCACTCATGGCTCACCCATCCCAGGTGCGAACTCTTGCAACCCCCCTCCCCCCAATCATAGATGATACACTTAGCAGGGCTTCTCTCTGAAAGATCACGAGTATTTCTGCACTTGTCAACTTGGCAGCATGGGTTTCGGTAACATCCTTTTCTAAAATTACCGTGGTGGCAGCTACCATCCCCCTTTCTACCATCTTAACGCAAGAATACTTCTCTGCTGTTGCCACAGTTTTAACGTGTTCATACTGTTACCCTGTTGACCATTAGGGCATCATGACCAAAACCTTTATAGTTAAAGTTAACCACACCACTAAAATATGTAGATTTTTTACAAATTTCCCCACTCTTTTGTTTTGTAATTGATGATTCAGAATTTCCTGAAATCTGAACTGACCCGAGTCCTGACTGATTCTGATTAACAGGAGTGTATTGTAATTAAACAATTCATCACTCTCCTAGGTGTTTGGAGTGTTTGTATCAGTTGGGACAAACTTTAACAAAACTACTTCACTATTGGCAATATTAGCTCATTTATCCACAATCCCTCCCACAATGATTAATTTACACAACAGTATGTAAACTACTATAACTAGTTGCCATTCCGAATTTGTTTTATTTTTGTTATGACCACACAATATACCAGTTATGGTTATGTTTATTTTATTGGTGGTGTCGGAAACTTTAGTTTAACGTCTTTCGTGAGATGTGATTGTTATGCAGTTCTTCTTATGAGAGAGTGTTTTGATGATGCAGAGAATAATTTTGTTTGTATGGAAATAAAATTCCATTTTAACTTCATCGAAAAAAACTAAATGTAATAAATGTGTTGCTGTTCATACCAAGGCAAGAAATACTCAACACACAAATATTGCTGCATTTTTTATATAATGAACTACACTAAAAAGGTGTTTATTTAGGCCATGTACATTTTAAAACCTTGCATATGATTGTTTCAATGTCAAGTGTTTTTATTTTATTAGCACACTCCATAATTTAAACAAATATAAATTGTGATTTAAATCCGCTGAACATAAGATGCAAAAAAACGTGTGAACTATCATAAACAATGTAGCATTGTCTAGCAACTGTTAGACGTAATCATGCTTTTCCCCTTACATGCCTGACACGTGGAGAAGCAGCAAGCGAGAGAGTCTTCCAACCCCCCAACATAGAAGGAGAGGTAGGCGGATAGCATATTGCCGCCCCTCCTACATTCAACAGTACGTACCATTCCCCTCCGCCCACTCCTAGCCTATATCCAATGTACCACCCCCCTTTCTTGTCCTCTACTAGCTCCACTTCCGATTGTACATCTCCCCTTCATACCTCTCCACCTTATCCCTCACTACATCACCCGCATGCACCTCTTACTACGCTCCTCCTTCTGAAGCGAGTGATGCAACTCAACACAGACTAACAAAGGCTGGCTCAAGAGTGGATGTCACTTGCAATGCGACGTGTTTAAACATTTTAAAAATAGGACTTTACAAATGTTTGTGTTGCAATAGTGAAAGGCTTCATTAACAGACTTGCGATATAAACTAAATTAAGTACCTTTAAAATGATACCGCAAATGATGGTGCATTTAAAAACAACGGCAATGGCGGATGTGACACCATAGGCCATACTTGCAATAACATGGTTTCACTGTACATATAAGTTCAACTAGCCACTTGCTGATAACATTAAAACATGTTAGACAGACATCACAGCACTACAACACACCACTCATCCTGACTGGTGTGGATCTTCACTCACTTGCCAAAACATCAACATGTAAATTAATTAAAATAGCAATATTGGTCAACAGCTTTAAATATAGGCTTACACAGCTCGAACAGAAACAAGTACTGTATGGCTGGAATTATTTTGTGAACCCACACAAACAAGTTATGGGAACCTCAGTTTCGAGTTTCATGACAGCACTGCCTCTGGAGGCATAAGGATTCAGTGATGGCTTCCAGTCTAGTTTAAAGGACTCTAAAGATGCCTACTGCAAAGTATGGCAAAGCATTGGTTAGATAATCCAACAAGATGCAGCTCCAGCCATAAACCAAGCAAAATACATCCTTAATGTCATTGCAATTTACCATACGGTTTTCTCCCATCCCTCCCATGGCAAGAACTCATTAAATGACACCCAGCCTGTGTGGCGAAATCAGGGAAAATCATCATTTGTGCTATGAACTACATTAAATGGAGTCCAAAGAGTGTAGTGAAATTCTTGCCAAAATTACATCTTTTGGCATCTGTGAAGATGGGAAGATCCGATAGCAACCAACCATTATGTTTCCGTTGTCTGGCCCAGCTACAATTCTTGAGCTCCCATCTTGTAGGCTGTACCACCCTCATCATGGGACAAATGGACCCTGTTGTCACTGCCTGCCTGTCGCCACCTGCACATGTCTGAGGGTATACCCCACTACCTGCTATTCCAGCTAACCAGTCCAAAAACCCTGTGTGTATGAAGAGGGCTCATGAGCGGTAGAGGCCATCACCTGCCGTGAAGAATTTCCACTACAACAACACTCCATCATACTGTGCTTCCACATCACGTCTAGTCACCACATGTGCAGAGATCAAAACATGACCTACAGTCTACCTGTTTGGCCCAGCAGTCAGATTTTCTGGATATGCTGAAAACTGAAGACCATAGATCTATACACAAAGTATGATCTCCATGCCCACATCTCTTGTTGCCCCTGTTGGATGTAGAATCCAGTTTAGTACAGCCATTTGCATCAACCATGAACAGGTACTGGTGTTCGAGGCCTGTGCGTACAGGCTTGGGTGCCAATGCTATCCAATGTAGAGTGTGTCAAAACATAATCCACTCAACCTGCTTCTCCACTGCAGAGTAGCCTTCAGTGTGGAAGAAGACTTTGCAGTGCAATCAATGTGTTAAACAGAACACTGATAAAACAGAACTATGAATGCCACAGGACTTCCTTATAATGCCTAGACCAACACACAGGATGTGTGTTGCAAGGAGGCATGCAGTGGAACTGGACCACATATTGTTACATGTAATGTGTGTGAAAACAAATTCCATACCGCATGTGCGTCAGTAGAGAATTGGAATAGGTTCCAGAAAGGGAACTTTTCCTACGCATAGTGAATACAAAGCCACGTGGCCACACATGTAACAGCGTGTATGGCCGACGANACAAATTCCATACCGCATGTGCGTCAGTAGAGAATTGGAATAGGTTCCAGAAAGGGAACTTTTCCTACGCATAGTGAATACAAAGCCACGTGGCCACACATGTAACAGCGTGTATGGCCGACGAAAAGAGAATGTAACCAACTACAGCCAAGATCCTGTTTGCGAAATCAGCTGTGCTGTCCACTTCCATGGGTACTAAGCCCCTTCCTCTCCCTCCATAAAGGAATATCCAGAGTTTATCATTACCAGTTCCACCACCATGATTCATTACATTAACACACTTGGCCAAATAAACCTACAGGTTATAGACCTTTTTGTAATACTGTACTGCATTCCACAACACTGTTCAAATTCCAGAGANACCAAATAAACCTACAGGTTATAGACCTTTTTGTAATACTGTACTGCATTCCACAACACTGTTCAAATTCCAGAGACACTCTACATCCTCTGAACTAGACATTAAAGATTCCTGTGCTTTCCAAACAGAACACACCACCCACCTGCAGCAATATGGCATAGGGAAAGAAGAGTGGGCGAATGTAGTGAGAAACCAGCTGACTGGAGATGTCTGCATATGGTGGCAGTGGCAGCTGGTGACTTTTGAAACTGGGAGGGCTGTGGCGATCGTAACTCAGAAAATTAGAAATAACATTTTTTAAACAGGGACAGTGATAAATAAATTGTGTACGGCAGGCTTCTGTAAGTGTGGCTCATGTAGTTAAATACAAAAATTAAGAGTGGTTGTTGGAAGAAAAAAGACATTGCTCGATTTTTTAATGGTCAATACACCATGGCCACTGGTTCAGGACTAATCACTAGCACAGGTATTGGTTTGTTTTAAGTTTGTGTAGGCTATATGCCTTTCAACCAGTACCTATGTGGTGTGGTACATTATACAAGAGAGAAGATAATAATACTAATTCTATTATACTATTAATGATGACAACTTAAATATANGGTGTGGTACATTATACAAGAGAGAAGATAATAATACTAATTCTATTATACTATTAATGATGACAACTTAAATATACAGTAGAGCACCCCTCAACCGGAATTGTCAGGGGAACGGCTATTCCAGTTATAGGGAAATTCCAGTTATGGGAAATTAGGTAAGATGGTGTGAAAAATAACACATTTTTAGTCTGAACTCGTGTATATGTGGCAGTATTAAAATTGAATTTTTTAGCTTGAGTGTAAATTATTAGTTTTATCCTTAAAGTTACAAAACCATTAAAAAAACACTACGTACTGTTTATGAAAATGTGATTCACAAAATTCCTGGCACTACATTAATGACCTTCATTCAAAACCTGCTAGCGGGGGTTCATATCATTACATGTGCGCATGTNAAATTCCTGGCACTACATTAATGACCTTCATTCAAAACCTGCTAGCGGGGGTTCATATCATTACATGTGCGCATGTGCGTAAGTGAGGACTGGAGATAATCTAGGGCTGTAGCGGTGACATCATGTAATTGTCTGTGTTGCTGTGCAACTGATAAAACTTCCCGAAGTATAGTCAATTCCGTGGATAGTCTTTCCCTTACTGTATGGCATGTTGGCACAATCTACATTTACAAGAGCGGGACTGACGTATTATAGACAAAGTTCACAAAGTACCGTATTTCGGTGTATATAGGCAGCTCATTTTTACAAAAAAAAAAATTACAAAAAGTGGGGTGCTGCTTATTTACAAGATATTAGCATAAAAATATTTTNTCCGTAAGTGAGGACTGGAGATAATCTAGGGCTGTAGCGGTGACATCATGTAATTGTCTGTGTTGCTGTGTCCGTGGATAGTCTTTCCCTTACTGTATGGCATGTTGGCACAATCTACATTTACAAGAGCGGGACTGACGTATTATAGACAAAGTTCACAAAGTACCGTATTTCGGTGTATATAGGCAGCACATTTTTACAAAAAAAAAAATTACAAAAAGTGGGGTGCGGCTTATTTACAAGATATTAGCATAAAAATATTTTCCCCCTAAACCACGTTCAGAAATTTGTCAACATACAGTATGCTCTAATGTTTTAACTTAGTTTCTAAGGAAGTCAAAATAAATAATAATGAATACCTCATCACTCATTTGTTAAATGCGAATGGGTTGCACCATACTTTTGCCTGACTGTCCTTGACAGTTCTGCCTTGTATCATCTCCAGCCGCCATCCAGCTGGCTCGCTTCCTTTCTATTTCTTCTTTCTCCCTCTCGCTTGGCGTCCTTCCTTTCCACCTCCATCCCCTTCCCTCTTCCCTAAACCTCTGCCGCCCTGCACCAGGCAAGCTTGCTCACTCCCTTTATTTTCTTTATCCCTCCTTCCCCCTCTATTTTGTTTGGTACACTGTTTGTCTCTCTCTGGCCGAATGAGACAGCCAGCAGTAGCTGTGTGTGAGTGTGTGTGTGTGATGCCGCATGCACACATGCACCATACCATTGCCTGCCCGGCAACAGCCGGCCGAGTTGGCAGGCTACGCACGGCGCACATGGTCTGCAATTCAAATGCAGTGTTGAGGTAATTTGACATGTATACAAAAGTTTTATTAATGCAGAATATTGCGCGGTCGTAACTTTTCAGCAGACGGGGGCCAGGCGATGCGCAATGATAACACTCAACAGCAAATTAATTAGTTTGACGTTGTCATAGTGTGCTGTTGCCGCACTAGCACAATGAGGCCCGGCAATATTTACAGGATTACAAAAATTCAGTGCAGCCTATACGTGAAATATTAATAATTCCTAATTTTTCATTTAAAACTTTTGGTGTGGTCTATACACGCCAAAATATGGTACATTTACACTTACACGTTAGAACAATAAATTCTGAAAGTCACACCACTAAAACCAATGGCATGTGTCGCACATTACAATTAGTCACTGTCACTTGTGTCATAATGCAGGAGCATAGCTGTAGCTGTGCCACTTGGGCCAGCTGTCTCTTCTTTACCAGATAGAGTGCATGTACTNGCGGGGATGTACTGTCTGGTGTGAGCAACAAAAGAACTTGCGAGTGCGGGAAAGTCACGGCACAACTTTGCGACATTCAAATTTTTTTGGAAAATTAGTTCCGGATATTGGGAGTTCCGTTTGAGTGAATTCCGGTTAAGGGGCGCTGTGCTGTACTAAAACAAATGTTTTTAAGAACCAATACTAATCTACATAGAGTACACACAAATTATATGTCAAATTTCAATTAAAGGATGATGATTAATATGTTTGTAAACAAAATCAATTCTTCATTCCCTTTGCTCAGAAAAATGGTCAATGACTAGCTCGTTAAAGTTTGGCCTTTTTAGCAAGTTCTACTTGATACTGCACATTGCCAAAGCATTAAACCTTTTACCTTTCATGGTGTTTCTCGTAAATGCCTTAATTCTTTACAAAGTTGAGATGCACCTTTCACTTTCAGATGTTGTCATGGGACTAGTGCAAAAAATTCTCAAAAGTTTGACAGATTCTGGTAAAACAATAACTAAATTATTTTCGTACCAGCAGTTTAGAAGAGTTGGCACACCTGATGCATTTTTAAAATCATCACGTGTATACAGAACAAGCAATTTCTGGCTAAGCACATTTTGGATAACATTAAATAAAGTAAGAGCAGTTTTGAACTGAGCCTCGGGAAAAACTGTCCTGTGTTGTGTAAATAAATCTGGCTGAAATAGAGATCCTACAGAAAGGTGATCATTGAAGGCAAACTTGTCATCAATCAATACATGTCAAAATAGCATCACAACAGACCTTCTTCGCAATGATTTTTTTAGCATCACTGAAACGTGCCCTCTTTTGATTTTGTTTTTAAGTGTCAAAATTTTCGCCAGTAGCCCAGTAATGGTCAATATCTAACGAATTCCTAACACACTGAACGACTGCCTTAAATTCACATAAACTTTTTTGTGCTTTAATGCAATCAATATTCCTGTTCTGAAGTTGGTTGTACAGAATATCACAGTGTGGCATGATTTTGCTAAAAAACAGAAGGAAGAAAATGAAGTCATCACTGTTTAGCACATTTTTAAGTCCTACAGCTTTAGAGGTTGTTGAATAGTCAGATGAAAGATCAGCAGTAATATTTTCGAGGCAGGTATCAATGTCGTTTATATGTTCCAGAATTGTGGCCACACTGTGTGCCTTAAAATTCCACCTGGTTGTTAAACTTTTTGGTAAACAGTTTTTCACAGTTTCATCTAGTGTTGCGGTGCGCTTAGTTGATTTGGAAAAAAATAAACAGAAACTTTCCAAATTACTAAAAAATATTTTCACATGTTTGTTTTGAGTTGCGCACTACTCAATAATAAGATTTAGCTGATGAGCATTGCAATGCACAAAGTGAGAGTTCTTGTAAATTTCTTTCACTCTGTCTGCAATCCAGTGTTTTTGTGGCTCATAACTGAAGCACTGTCATAGCTTTATGCAACCATTTTTTCAGGTGTTCCACTGATTTTCATATTTATTAGCTCATCAAAAATGGCGCTAGCGATTCCCTCGGCAGTTTTGTTAGTCGGAATGATGTAAGAAACAAACCTTTCATGTATGTTTCTATTTAGTTCATACCTTATTACAAATACTAACTGCGATAAAGTTGCATTATCTGTTGTCTCATCTGTCTCAATTGATAGAAATGCAGTTGCAGCAATTTCGTTATGAATTAATTAAAGACACACGGCTTAGATAGAGTCAAGCAATTCATTCTGGATTGTTTTAGAAAGTCCTAAAAACACCCTGTTATCAGTCTTTTCTATGTGTTGCTTCAATGTGCTATCAAGCTCAGCTATTAAATTTACCAAGCCATGAAAAATGCCTGGATTTTTAGAAGTATCTGACTCGTCATGTCCCCTCAGTGCCAATTCAAATATACCACAGAATTTTATGCTGTCAATTAGCTTCCTGAGAATGTAGCAATTTTTTTCTACTTGTTAGTTGTTCTGTTTAATTTTCAACCTGTACGCGCTATCGAACTGACAAAAAATATTCACCTTATCAATAATTTAAAACTCCATGGCATTGTTGTGAACTTGATTTATGTCTTTTAACTTTATCTCCCAAATGTTTAAAATATTTTACCCCATTGAGAGTCCATGCAAGGTCACTAGGTTTCAATAGCAAACAAATGAAACAGAACAACACATTTCTAACTTCACACCAGTATAGCCAGTCCACGAAATTGTATGTACTTCAGTTGAATTTTCACGTATTCGAACCACTGCGTTAACCACCTTGGCTTTGTTGTTGAGTTATATTTAACTGCGGCCTTGCTGGTCCCAAATTCTTAAGCTTTAGTTTTTTTCTTGTAATTCAAACTGTTTGTTGTAATAACGATTAAAATGTTACTCATTAAATTATGCATAATTTACAAGTTTACACAACATGACATTAACCACAATTCAACCTTGCTTCTGACTGATGCTCATGGATAATCTTGTTCCTAGAGTTCCTAGAGTCACAACATTAACAACAAACTTATTCAAAACATTACATACTATATTTGAAGCTCACGTGAGCTTTAACATTAACTATAAATTAAAATTATTCACTCTTAAGAGACGTGTTTAAAAACTGCAAAAGAGCAGAGCACGAAAGTGTACCCACAACTTATCTCTAAATAGTATAAAACAAAGTCGCTTATCCGCATCTGTCTGTGTATATTCGTTTAATACTTCTAAACTACTTGATGGATTTTGATGCAGTTTTCAGCATCATTTAGAGAATTTTTTGAGGACGGTTCGGTGTATAATACATTTACATCTAATGTAAGGATGGTAGAGAAATGTCAAACCGTTTGTAATCAAGACGTAAAAAACCGCTTTTAGGGTGCTTACATGGCTTGCACTGACTAAACCATAAGAGATACGTCAAATTAATGTGCTACAGAATTGTAACTCTCAAAAAGGTTTACAGAAAAGTCAGTGATAGCATATGTTTATCTTTTAAGGATGACCTACAGTAACTATTTTTGTCTTTCAAAGTATTGCTGTAAAAACTAAATTGTTACCAGGGAAGCCGGGCCGGTTCGCTACTGTAGTATATAACTTTAGAACACATTCTGTTATACAGTAGAATTCAAAGTTCCAGTTTTGGTAGCCCTTTCAAGTTACAGGAAACCATATTTGTGTGAGAGCAAGGGCACACTCAGCTCTTTCTGATTAACAGCACATGATTGGCTGAAAAGTAACGAGCACCTGAAGTCTTCCCTCCCACCCGTAGGACCTATAGTACATTGTTACGGCCATCTCTCTCTACTCGCTCCACCCACTTTGGGGCGAAGAATCTGCAGCCCCACCACTCGACATTTCCAAAAACATTTCTCTCGTGACGAGAGTCTCATCCATCTCAAAAAAATTGGTTTCAAAATAACTTCTTTATTCGTAAACATTATTATTTACTGAGTAGCAGGTAAGTAGATGTCTTGTGTTCTGAGATTTTATTAAGAGGGATGCATCCCACAGCCCTCCCTCAGCAGCCACCACTGCATGGTGGAGATAGGTTGTGGAATATAATATGACATCGCCACAGTTCATTCAAAAAATTACGTTGTGGTATGCAAGTACCTAAATCACCTTCAAGCAATAGCTCTCTGTGTTTACAGAGGAACACAGGAAGACCTGTAAAAGAATTACTCAACCTTTTAGTCGGAACACTTGACCATGATGCTTATAGAGCCACCAGAAGAAGTGGGCCCAGAATTTAAGCCCGCTCTAAGACCATGGTGTTTGGTGTATTCCAGCTCTTTATACGCACAGCAACTAGTGTCAACTGAGATGTGGAACACCGCAGGCATAAGCCAAAGAACGCCTGGGGAAAATTTTGTTTACTGAACAGTCCTCAGTGCCNTCAGCCTTGTGAACTGGTACTACGAATATCTGCCACCAGAAGAAGTGGGCCCAGAATATAAGCCCGCTCTAAGACCATGGTGTTTGGTGTATTCCAGCTCTTTATACGCACAGCAACTAGTGTCGACAGAGATGTGGAACACCGCAGGCATAAGCCAAAGAACGCCTGGGGAAAATTTTGTTTACTGAACAGTCCTCAGTGCCAAAACACTACTGCAGTGACCATTAGTTAGCCGGAATATGCTCTATTCTATAGGCAAGCCAAAATCATTCAATCTGCCACCCACACTGCCACCTGCAAGGCTAGCTGATTGTATGTGGCCAACTAGAAAGACACCTGTGTTGGGCAAGAGTGGCCCAATTTATGGGTCAAACACACCAGGTAGCAAAGCCATGACTGCAACACAGCGCAATGTGACTCACTGCCAAATCTGCAGCAATAAAAATTATAATTATCAGTAGCACAGACAGTGCCAGTCGGCAGGAAAAGTCACATCAGAGTAGGCAATTTGTGGCTCCCTACTCCATTACAGCATCTATCAGAATTGCTACATCTACCAGAACTGCTACATCTACCAGCTACATATCACCACTTCCACACTACCTTGGTCAATCAAGTATTACCACACTGTTTACAATTATGACCACCATAAGTAAATTATTCAGCATGATGTGAATCTTGACAGCTTAGAACATGCAGTATGATTACAATATTGCAATGCCATCCAATGTATACTTAATGAGCATACAAACAAATTTGCTACAGCAGATCTGCTAAAAAGAACCACAGTTGCAGAACATGCCATAATAATAATGAACAGCGACCTGGCCCTATTTACACTGCACCACCTGACTATGGCCCTTCCTAGCTAAATATTGTTTACCAAAACAAAGATAATATACTGTTGATACAACTCCACCATAAACGTAGCACCTAAGAAGGCTGGCAGATGGGGGTTTTGTATAGACTTTCCTCTGCNTGTTGATACAACTCCACCATAAACGTAGCACCTAAGAAGGCTGGCAGATGGGGGTTTTGTATAGACTTTCCTCTGCTCAATCAAGTGGTTCAGAGTGCACCACAACTGGTAATCAGTATCAACTCCACCCTGAACATCCTGAATGCAAAAATTCTGTTATAACTTGACTTAGCAGTAACTATTGGCAAGTATCTATAAAACTGCCAGACTGCCATAAAACAGCTTTTACGCCACCCTATGGCTGAAAATTCTACTTTCGTGCTATGCCCTTTGGGCTTGAGTGTACCCCATTAACACTTCAAAATATAATGATATGTGTACTCTGTGGGTTCAATAGTGATTTTACAATGGCAACTCTCAAGACCTCGATGTTAAGAGCAGCCCAAATCTCTTCACTCTCTATACAATGGCAAATTTGGATGATATAATGATATGGTTCCAAAGATGGGAGGGGCATGTCTGACATTTGTCAACTGTTTTGGAATATTTAGCTATAAATGGCTTAACGTGTGCAAATAATAAGTGCTGAATTGGGAAANACATTTGTCAACTGTTTTGGAATATTTAGCTATAAATGGCTTAACGTGTGCAAATAATAAGTGCTGAATTGGGAAAACCAATCTTAACAATAGCCTGTAACTAAAAGAATAATCTGATTTCACAAGACTATAACTTTTGCATGAATGAANACATTTGTCAACTGTTTTGGAATATTTAGCTATAAATGGCTTAACGTGTGCAAATAATAAGTGCTGAATTGGGAAACCAATCTTAACAATAGCCTGTAACTAAAAGAATAATCTGATTTCACAAGACTATAACTTTTGCATGAATGAAGATAGGACCTCGCAGCAAATTGTAAAATATAAATCAAAACGTAAAGTTTCTCTTGGCGCATGTTGCACGTCGCCGGTTCACTTGGTTGCCAGTAAGTGTCACCCTGGTGGTGCTACAGCCGGTGCTGCTAGCACGCTTGTTCAGCATGCATTGGGACGGCGATAACACAGCAACAAAAAGGGTTTTGCGTTCTCTGTTTCAACAAGTGTGAGTCAGTTATAACTGTGCAGTGTGATTTTTGTTGATAGTAGATAGTATGGCACTGCACCTCCTACTGCGCAGACCATCTGACAGTGTCACAAGCAGTTTCAATAAACCGGTTCTTTATGTAAGGGGAAATCCATAGGTTTCCCCCGTGTGCCTGAACAAGAAATAGAGTGCATCCAGCAGAGTTTTGTACAGTGTTCACGTAAGTCCACTCGTCNTTCCCCCGTGTGCCTGAACAAGAAATAGAGTGCATCCAGCAGAGTTTTGTACAGTGTTCACGTAAGTCCACTCGTCGTGGCGGCTGAGAGCTGGCCATCTCCCATATGACTGTCTGCGTGTTTTGCGGCAAAAATTGTTTTTCAAACCACACAGGATTCAAGTGCTACAAGCCCTTTGTGATGGTGATAAACATCATCATCTTGAGTTTTGTGAATTCATTCTGGGCATGGAGATGGGCAAAGAAAACTTTTGTTCACATTTGGTGTTCAGCGATGAAGTCATGTTCCATATAATTGGAAAAGTGCACCGCCACAATGTAAGAATATGGGAAACACAGTAGCCAGATACCATAGTTGAGCATGAGAGAGTCTCCAAAGATGAATGTGTTTTGCGCCATAACCCAAAAGGTGTACGGTACATTCTTTTTTGTGGATAACACTGTTACGGGACTGCCATATCTGGATATGTTAGAGATCTGGCTTTTTCCACAATTATGAGAACATTCCAATAATTTCATTTTTATAACAGGAGCACCACTACACTGGCACCTGTGTGTCAGAGAATTTTTTAACAATGAGCTTCCTAAACGATGGGTCGGCCGTAAGGGGTTGATTGATTTCGCATTGCACCATTGGCCTCCAAGGTTTCCTGATCTCAGCATATGTAATTTTTTCTTGAGGGGGTTTGTGGAAGATTCTGTATATGTGCCTCCCCTTCCAAAAAACTGTGGGCAAAGTGCTACATCGCACAGCACCAGCAGTGGCTGCGGTAACACCTGACATGTTTGCACGAGTATGGGATGAGTTTAACTACCATTTAGATGTTTGCCGTGCGTCTAGTAGAGGACACATTAAACATTTGTGAAAAGGTAAATAAATATTTTTTATTCTTTTATATACTTTAAAATTTACGCAAAGGTTTTATGAGCATGCACATAAAAGTTATAGCCTTGTGAAATCGGATGAATATTTATGATACTTACTATATTTGGGACATAGAGTAGATTCAGGGTGCAAATGCCTTAGTCAGAAACATTTATGTGTAATACAGGATTACCTCATGCATCAGGGAGCAGCTGAGAAAATTCTTTGATTTAGTTAATTGGCTCTGGCAATACATTTGGTACTTTTCCACAGTAATCATCCCCCTAATAATATTGTTATCTCCAAGCCATCACTTTAAGAGGAATATAGACAAGAAAAATGCCTTTGGCAATGCTATATTCCAGTTTTTTGCCAAAACCATGCCCTTAGTGTTCTCAACCTGACTTGCAGACGGATGTAAGACAGGAAGGGCTAGGTGAAGTTGTTTTCCAGTATGGGGACGATGGAGAATAGATTATGACAGTGCAAAATTTAGACCAATATAGAGAATATATGATGTGAGTACCTTGTAATATTATTGGCCTTGAAACATCGCCAAACCCATTTTGAGTGTTAAACATTTACATTGAAAACTGACAGCCATTGCCTTGTCTGGCTTCATAAGATGAAAAAAGCCCTAAACTACCTGACCTGCTGGTTAATGCTTCTGCAAACCTATGATTTATGTATTGAGCACATTCCTGGAGCCAAGTATCATTTTGTAGATGTGCTCCCCTGCTTGCTGTGCAATCAAAAAATTGCACAAGATGAAAATGAAGATGACAGTGTTTTGCCACAGAAATTCCCGCAAAAGCCAGTCAGTTGCAACCCATACAGGTCAACACAGCCAAACCCACCATACTGGAAATAACTGCTGATAAACTCTAATGCTAAGTAGTACAATCTCAACAGGGATTAGAAGCATCACAACAGCGTGAATTGTGCACATGCAAATATACATTACAGTGGCATGTCATTGACAATGTGCTAGAGACCCGCCCAGTGTATGTACTGGTGGAAACACATTAATTAGTGCTAAAAATTGTTTCAAGGAAATTAGCTGTCAGGAAATCTGGGGGCAGTTAAGATAAAATGGCCCAGCCTGTCCAGACAAACATGTGAATTCGTATGTCAGTGCCATATGTGTAGTTGCCTCAAAAAAGGTTGCAGTAATAGCACCGCACAACATGCACGTCTGTCAACCCAGCCATTCAAAACTATCGCCTTGGACCTCATGGGTTCTTATCTGCAACTTCTGGTGGTAGGCATACAATTCTGGATGTGACAGACTTGTTTCCTTGCTGGATAGAAACATTTCCACTACAAAGTGCGCAGATTAAATACTTAACAGACTTTTTCTTGCACTGGGATACCCCAGGAACTTATTAATGGATAATGGTGCTCAATTTTCCTGCTGGAAGAGGCACAATCATGGCACCGAGTAGTGTGTGAATCATCACATTACAGACATTAACCACCAAAGGGCAAATCCAACAGAGCATAAAAATCAGGAATTTAAACCTCAGCTACGCTTGTGGGTTGGTGATGACCACACTTACTGGGCTGAACGCCTGCCAGCAACAATGTTCTGTTTACGTAATTGTGTAAATGAAGCCACCGGACAGTCACTCGCCAAACTGTTGCATAGGAGTGAGCTAGTGTGGCCTAGCGAATACGAGTATCCATGTCAGGATGTGAACCTGCAACCCATGGATTCCAAGGTGCACGAACAGTGACAGACCCATATTGACAGTAAAATCAACATCAGCGGGCTTATGTGCCAAAGTGGTTACTGGAAACACGGCGCCCTCCACCTGTGATTCAGCTGGCATAGCTCATGTACATGTGGGAAGACCCACTATTAGTAGGTGAAAAAAACTTTCGTGCAGATTTTGCTCCCGGGTGGAGTAGACAGCATACAGTGGATGAACAAGTGAGTGGAACATCTTACACAATACAGCTTGGTTCGCATTGCCGTGCAAAAGTGCATCACGATGAGACAAGTCTAGCACCTGGCACAGCCAACCCTGCTTTAACCTCACTGCCAGAACACCACCCACAGGCATCATGAGTCACAACAGTGACATGTGATGACTTTCTGGTGATGTCCAGATATCCAGGACTGAGATACCCTCCAAGACACCTGACACTACTTTGGTGGTGTGTAATGAAGGTGTTTCAAACACAACCTATCCTGTGTACAACCACCTCACAGGCCCAGAGCATCCCAATGCCCAGTGTCCTGATGTCAACATCAATATTAAAGTCAGCCTGAGCAGAGCAACAAATGTGGTATAGCTGTGCCCTNTGCCCAGTGTCCTGATGTCAACATCAATATTAAAGTCAGCCTGAGCAGAGCAACAAATGTGGTATAGCTGTGCCCTAATGGTCAACATGGATGACCAGCTATGCATGACACCCCTTCCCCTCAGTGTGATTCCCAATGTCTCAATGCCCTACAGGTCACCTGCACTAAAGGTTGCTGATGTGTGGAGAGACATTGACCCACTGCTAGTGGCTCAAGCAGAGTTAGCCATTCCTCTGTGTGATTCATCTGAGGGCCAAACGAGTATGTCCCACTCCCAGCAATGTCAAAGGAGGCTGTGTCGTTTCCACAACCCCAGCAGTGTAACATCATCTGGCAGTAGAGAACAGATACAACCAGCCACCATTGGCATGTCTCCGCCAAGTACCATGCAAGCTGACTGGTGCCATGATGACCTGCACGCAGCCACGTGGTGTATAAGGAGATGGATGCGCTGACCTCATTAACCCTGTAACTGTTGCCACGAAGCTGCACCAGCTCAAGAAACACCAAACTTAATACCAGTGGTACTGCCCAGCCACTTGCATTCCTTCTCCATCCACGTCCTGAGGCTATGACCAGTCCAATGCCCATGTCCTCATGCACCAGCAACACTTTAATCTCGCATCCAATTGCCCCATTAGGACTGGGACTGTGTGACAATGGTCTCCCAGGTGGGGCCGTTTGATGTGGTTTACCACTGTCACATTGGAATACAGCATTTTCACACTGCATCAACTGTATCAGTGCACATTGTGTGGTGCATGGAACAGCCCGCATGCTACATTTGTGCAACAACACATCACATATCCATGTGCAAACAGGTCCCGAGACCTGCATGCACACATCAGGAAGATGGAACTGCCAGATTCAAGCGGTGTATTATAACTGCACAAGAGAGAAATTTAATTACAGAGTTCCTAGATGATAGGCAGTGTTGAAGGCATGTGCTCAGATGTGTAAGGAACTCAGGGAAATACTATCTAGTGTAAGGATAAAGAATTATATGTGTTTAAAGTGTGCAACCTTAACCATATGTTTCTTTAATTTTTTACAAAAGGTGTTTAAATGTATGTTAAAATAATGTTTATAATTTTTTTGTGAAGATTCAAGTGTAAGTGTATCAGCATTTGCAAAAGGAAACTTCAAGAAAATATCTCAATGAAATTTGACATGCATTTTTGGCATCTTGCCCCAAAACCTACGAAAGATAAATTACTATATTTTACATTTCTAATCTCAAAAGTGTTACTTAAAATGGGAATTGTTTCATAATATTGTGTTTGCTATTGCATAATGTCCATTTAAAATGCTTACATACATTTTCATTACCAATTATGTTTCTGTTTTAAGTATGTAATTATGTGAAGGGCTCAGGGAAATTTAAAAATAGAGGCAAAGCTTGTAACTGGAAAGGCTGAATAATCTTGAGTGATTCACATCTTTGTCATGTTTCTACATATTGTGTCTTATATTCAGGTCAGTGACCAAAATTCTCTTGATGTTTGTGTGCGAGATCATGACGAGGTACACCATCACCACATTAACAAACTTGTAACTTTTCTGGAACCTTCTTGTTTCTGGTTTTCCCAGAGTACAGCACCACCTCCACCTGACTCACCTTTTAATTTTCTAACAGACTTAATGCAGTTTTGTTTTCATGTTGACTACTGGGAGGCAGTAAGTACCAGGCCTGCTTAACTGCATTGTTTTCTATCTTTATGAGGATTAGTGTACCATGTTAGGAAGAGACCTGTGTAAAACGAAAGAACTTAAACCTGAGTGTTATATTGGTTTATGATCACATAACGTAAGTGTATTGGGTTCCTGGTCCCACTCTCGGTTGTTTTCACTATGTTGGTTTTCTAACTTGTAAGCATCTTGTACATCACACAAGAGCATTAGGGAGACTCCAACACCAGTTCACCCATGCCACGTAACTGTATGATCAGAATGGTTGTCGACCACGACCCTGGAACAGATAAGAGCTTGTACTCACCTGAGCTGGCTACTTGGAGATTTGGTGCTCACCTTCATTAATATCAACTAATATTGCCTGCCTGACCACTTCCCACTTTCCCTGAACAGTATAATCTATCTGTAACATCACCGCAATTTACCACACCACTTTCTCCCATCCTTCCCACATCAAGACCACGTTAAGCTGAGTAAGAACTCTGATAAACAAATTGATAACATGCGTTACAAATACAATTACTGTTTTAAAACTTCCATTCATAATAAGAAAGACTTCAAAATTGCATCCTGCAGACAAATTGTAATGCATAATTTTACTCACCAGACATCTGAGAACTTCCATGATCTGCCCTGAGGAACCGTAATTCTGAATTACTGTCAGTCGTAAAACAAACTTTCATTTTATGGACAAAGCAAAAATCAAATATTTCGTATTTCTTAGACCACACTGATGCGGAATCCTTAGCATCAAAATCTGGGACAAAAAAAAATACACTTTACTCTTCTATTATAATTCTAAAAGAGCAGTTAAACTATGCTTCAAATTACCCACACATTTCACTCATTATTTAAATAACAACACACATAAAATAACAGATTTTAAATGCAAATAATTTACTGTGAATAATAATATTTTTATTTGATTTTTGTGTTTACAGAACTACAAAATACTTATCCTTACAATTATTTTATTGATAAAACTATTTTTAAACAAATAATTATTAGATTACTTGTAGTATTCACTATGTAAAATGCAATACAATATTGACACAATGTGAATAGAGTGATAAAAATTTTAACAATTCCTTTTACTTGTGCATATTGAAGGGTGGGGAGACCACTCCTAATCTGCTTTAGTCAAACTGAAAAGCATAACATGACATAGAGGAAGTATGCTATTATTTTGCTACTCAAAAATATTACATTAAATGGTTACTTAACTCATGGCAACAAAGGGGTAAAACAAAATCAGTTTATTTATATTCACAATTTCATTGGACTTAAACAATTGCCTTTATTAACTGAAAAATAAGGCCAAATGAAGAAAGCTACCCAACATTAAGAGAAAACAAAAACAATCAATATAACAACCCAAAAACACTGAACCAAAATTCTATACATATTAATATATGATATGAGTAGTCTAGTCATTGAAAATCCTCAAAAATGTATTATAAAAATGTTATTTTACTAAACAGGGGAAAATGAGGGTAAAAATACACCATATAAAACTTAGTTCCAAGTATTTTAATATTTAATCAGAATATAATGTATGTATATTATACACACACCAAATAAAGAAAACTGAAAATAAATTTGGGAAAAAATATAAAACAAAACATACATCTGCATCAAGTATTATCCGTTCATGCAAAAAACATGAAACAACGAAGATAAAAATCTCTAAATGAGACAAAAACAATCATACTTACAAATGAAACAAAAAGTCAAACTTTCAAATGATAAAAAAAAAAGTTACTGCAGAAAATCATTAAAAAAAAAAATCCAGTCACAATATTTTAGGAAGCAAGACTTGTTTACATCTCCAGGTAATAATAGAATATGTTCAGGATGAAAAAAAATATTATGTATGATTTTCGTCATAACGTTGCGTTTTTTCAGGTTTTTATTTTATTTTATGTTTTTTGGTTTAGGATTATTTTGCTGTGGTGGCAAGCCATTAATATAATTTTTAGATTAAGATTTGGTGGGTTTTTCAAGTGGAGTGCCGTTTATATTTGAGCATTTAATGAGTTTTTTGATGTAGAGGCCAGTTGGATGTTATTGTTCATTAGCCCTTAGTGAGTAGTAAGTATTGCATTTTGTCAGTCACGTGAATTTAAAGAAAAGTATCCTGATTGGCTCTCGTCTCAGCATTGCTAGTTGGATGAGTAGGGTGGTGTGGTCAGCCAACAGCCAGTCAGAATGCAGGTTAGAACAGGGTGACGCTGAAGATTGAGTCGAGCACATTTCTCTTACACAAATAACGCCACCATCGCCGAGAATGGACGCGTGTGTGCTGAGGGGCCGTAACCCGAGAAGAAAGGAAATAATGTATTGAGTGAGAAAAGTTTACCATGCATGGGTAGCACCTGTGGCTTACCATCTGTAACTTTTTTGGACTGAACAGTTTTCTACTAAATTATTTTCCACCCATGTATGTAGACATTAGGGTGTAGGCAGCCCCGTGTTTGCCTCCTTCATAAATTTAGATGCGAGTATTTCTTCTGTAATTGCTGNTATGTAGACATTAGGGTGTAGGTAGCCCCGTGTTTGCCTCCTTCATAAATTTAGATGCGAGTATTTCTTCTGTAATTGCTGCAAGATGTTTTAAGTTTCATCATCGATAATGGAAATTGAGTGATATTTGTGTTTGTTTGAGAATATGAGTGGGTCGGTCAATAAAAATTAAAACAGAATTTCGGCATTCTAATTCAAAATAACTGTTACTAAACTCCATCTACACAAATCACTCAGATAGCTGGTGCAATGTTATTATTCCCAGTTGGTCTAAAGTTGGGAAATGTAATTCAAAATGAAGGTTAATGTTAGTGAATATAAAAGAACTGAAATGTTACAGCATTAATTTTCAACAACAGCTTTACTCACATCTATAGTTCTCTTTAATATGTGCAAACAAATTTTTTTCAGCCTTGTTTGGTTGTTTATTTTGCATAGTTACATTATTTCTTGATATTATCTCTTAATGCTTGTATTTTTCCTTAGCTTGATTATGTTTTTCAATCACTAATGGCTATGAATGCAAATAAATTCTAGGTCTAAGTAGGAATAATTTAATATCACCACTGCCATTTAACTTCAAAAACTAATTGGTTCATTAACATGCTCTGTCACTGCCTTATATCATGCAAATTGGTTTCTGAATTACTGTCACTGCTATCCTTACACAAAGCCTGTGATGTATTACCATGACCTATTTTACCAAACCAACTGCCAAGCCTGTAAAATGTCATACTAAATCATTATTATTTTATTACGTGATGTGCCTTGGGTTGGCCTTAACATTTTGTTTCTTAATTTTTTCAAAAAAATATTTTGGTTAAGTTAAGGTTTGTGAATTAAATTAATACAATACATAATAAACTCTTTTATTTATGTATATAAAGGCTTATCAGGATCTTAGTTTAATATGTAAGAAATTTGGAAGAATCATACTGAGGAACAATATTGAAAAAACCGCTTTCAGTATAGCTGGCTGGGATAAAACCCACAACCTTCCATACATGATTAAAAAATGCTTCACAATGAAAAAAAACAGGCTTAGTTTCTAAATTAAATGAGAAACAAAAAAGGGAAAAGTATAATAGACTTTTCCCATACAAAAATTTGTGTCTATTAAGATTTAAATGAATAATTCTTTGTATTTGTATATTTATATGGCCCCTCCCTTAATCTTACAATAATTAACACATTGTCACACCATGGCTGCACCAACACTGTACCGCCCATGTGTTACATGTGCAGTGAGTGATGCACAGAACACACTGCTGTGACACCGAGCAGGCTATGAAACTGCTTCCTACATCTGAGCTACAACCAGATGCAAATGGTAGGAACCACTGTTCCAGAGTCATCACAGCATTTAGATTTTTATGACAAATATCCAAATGATGTGCTCAAATTGCATGTGCGTGATATGAAAAGCCATTTATGTAAATACTAGACAAATGTTCACCACAAAAGTTATAAACAAACTTGGGTGAAATGCATTGAGTTTTCACAAAAATCATTAAGTTAATGCATAAATATTTGAATAGTAATTAAAATATGCTTTCATGACATATGCAATTTGTTTGTATTCATTGCTATTCTGATTTACAAAGGGAGACATAAAAAGACTCACAGAGTCAGGCACTTGTCAGATTCATGCCCTATATTTTTGGTTTAATTCTGAATGTTATGAATATTCACATTTCATTTAAAACTTTGTTGCTAATAATGATTCTGTGGTTAAATAATTTAGAATAACTGAGCAAATTTTCTGAGTGTTAAAGCCTTGTTCATTGCTATTATTGAGTGTTTTGTACCATAAAGGAAATACTTGTGCTAAAAAAGAACTGACCATTGTGAAAATGTTCAACAGTGTAATATTTCCTGAGTGCAAATGTTTTTTCTATTATGAATGAAATTGTAAGTTTGATATTACTCATGCATCAACTATGAAAAATGGCATGAAATGACCACTAGCTCAAAGACAATTTCCTTTGCAGGCTTATGGACTGGGTGTGTGTTAGAGATTGGGGTCCTTCATTTTTAGACTACTCTCCTTGGAAAGATAGGCTTATGCAATCATGCGAATGGCTGTCTGGTATGTTATGTTATGTTCCCCTTTAAAAACTTTTAAACCTGTGAAACTAATTTTACCAAACTTGATACACATTTAGTACTTCATAAAAATATTTGACTATAATAGTTTTATGCCACGTCATAAGCTTATTTTCAAAATATTGACAGTTGTAATATTTATGGGTGCCATTTTATATCACGAGAATTATTTAACCAATTAAAAACAAATTTCATATTTTGACTGTTCAACATGTAAATATTAAATTTAGGGAGATATATTGATAGTGGTTTACCATTTTGGAAGATAGCAGTATATGACAAAATTAAACTTTCATATCATATCTCGGGAAATACCAAATATATTCCCACAAATTTCACAGGTAACTAATACTATGGTAGGCCATGTTACAGTATACAACTTAAATAAATACAGCACTTATTTTCAACATGGTGGCCATATATATATTTTTGGTTAATTTGTTATATATACCATTCTATTTAATCAATTTCGACCAAACTTGGTATGCTAAAAATATCAACTACAGGCACTTAATGTGCTAATACATATCTTCTTCTGGCCACTCTTTTTTTAAAATAGCAGCACATGAAGAAATTAAGCTTTAACATTGTATCCCAGGGAACAATGATCTGATTCCTACCAAATTTGGCACACAGGAAATACTACGGTAGAACATGGAAACTAAAAGGTTTTAAAAGAGCCGTACACTTATTTTCAAAATGGCACACACATAAATGTGTTTGACTACTATTATATACACAGAAAATGTTGTAACCAATTTCAACCAAACCTTGTATGTTAACGAGGTAACCAAAACTATGGTAGGCAATGTTAACATTTGTGATTTAACTGGAAAATACATTTATTTTTAAGATGGAGGCCAAATTAATATTTTAGGTTAATTTAAACCTTTTAACCATTGTTGACCAACTTGATATGCTGAAAGAATTAACTGCAAGCTATCATTGCTCATCCTCCCTCAATATTTAGCCCAGTCCTATCAATTATTCAGCAGCACCCAGAGAACACCCCCAGTGCTTATGTAAGTGTTTAAAGTGTGTGGCAGTAACGTGACTTCACAGGCAGATACCACAGTGCCTGAGGGCCACATTATGTCACATATTCTCGAACCCCAACAGATGATGATGTCTCATAAACTCGGTCCCGTAGGCCAAAACAATTTAAAGTATTTTTTATTTTCTGAAATATGTTTAAAACCAGGAAAGGGTGATTTGAGTGTGGTAAAATTTTTGTAAGAGAATAATTATTTCATTGTTTTAATTTTGTTTTGGTACAAGGCTTTTGCATAACAGTTGGAGGGATACGTGCAGAGGTTGCTTTCCAGCCATCATGTTGCTAGTCTTAGAACAGCAGTGTTGCAGGATGGGCATGCGTTACGTGGGGGCCTGCATTTTGGTTCATATAACTGTGACCTTTTAGTTTTGGCCTTTCTTAATTTAATTTCAGAACTTTTTTCTTTGCCTCCACGAGGGCCCTTACCACTTCCTAGAGGCTTAAATGTAGACTGGCAGTGTTATGAGTAGTTAATTTATTTTATATAGACACACCTGTCCTCATAATNTGCAGACTCATTTACCTAGCTTATTAGGCCCAGGCCATGGTGCTGACTCGGATTTTTTATCCATTGTCACCCTGCCCAGTAGAGTTTGCAGAGGGCTCAATCTTAATTTAATTCCTAGAGGCTTAAATGTAGACTGGCAGTGTTATGAGTAGTTAATTTATTTTATATAGACACACCTGTCCTCATAATCGTCAAAAGCCGGGTCATGTCTTATGAGAGAAGAATAAGTGTGCGAGTTCCCATGATGTGTCTAGAGTGCGACGAAACCAGTGTCCTCCAGCATAGTCATGCTCCTTGTCGATGGCACCCTGCCAATATATGTTTCAACAGAACCATAATGTGGGCTGGAGCCCATCTCAACGAGAACTTCACGACGGGTGGCCTCTACCTATCCTTCAAACACTGTAGTTGACAGCCACACCAACTGACAATGTAAGCATGCCAGTTCATGTTAAACCCTCTGCACCATAACAGTGTGGACCCCGACTCAACCAGACAACCCTCCAGACCACTGCAAATCACCAGAACTGGCCTCTATGGGGAACAGGGAGGTTGTGTCATCATGCATCCTCACTCAATCTTTAGTCCAGTCCTGGGAACTATACAGCAGCACTAGAGAACCCACCTAGTGCTTAAGTGAGGATTTAAGGTGCGTGGCAGTAACATAATGTCAAAGGCAGGTACCACAGTGCCCAGGCACAACGTGTTGTCACATACTTTCGAACTCCTCAGGACGACGTCGTCACATAATCTTGGCCCCCTAAACCAAAATAATTTAAAGTACAGTAATACCCCGGACTTACGCGATAGGTAGGACCGAGCGATAACCGTGTAAGTCGAATTCGCGTAAGTCGGGGTTCAATTTTGCATATAAGAACATATAAATTATGTTTAATTGGGACCAGAGTCTAAATAAAACAATTATTTAGAAGAAAATTTTTAATAAAATGTTAGATAATAAAACAATTCACATGGTAATGAATAAAAAAACGTAAACCGAAGTTATTTTGACGTAGAAGGCTTCATATATTCTAACATTGTCACCTGACGAGTTACATTTTTTTTCTTTTCAAGCAAAATTTCCTCGTAGCACGCCAATAACTTTTTGGTTCCCCGTTTTGTAGTAGAAATGCGCTCTTCGTTGGAGTCTATTTTTTCTAAAATTTGTAACCCCTTTTCAATTGAACTGCCTTCTGTTAAGTTTGCAATCGTCATTTGATTTTCCGATTCAACTTGGTCTAAGAATCAGTTTGTTGAATGTCTTGCTCATGCTCACGCATTTCTATAAGCTCATCAATTGTCAGCTTTTGATTGTGTGAATCCAGCAATTCTTGAAACTCAGCACCATCCACCTCCAAATTTAATTGTTTGGCAATATCGACCACTTCTTCAATTACACTATCGATTTGTTCAAGATCTGGCGCTGATTCTCCTTGGGTTTCGGTAGTGAAAAAGAATGGACACAGTTTTTTCCAGATGCCATTCAAAGTTTTTTGTGAAATCTCATTCCAAGATTGTCCTACAATTCTAACCGCATCTAAAATATTGAATTGCTTCCAAAAGTCTTTAACAGAAAGCTCGTTGTCTTGTCACATAGCTTCATGTAGATGCGCAAACGATCGTCTTGTGTAGTAAGCTTTAAATGTTTTAATGACTCCCTGGTCCATCGGTTGAAGCAAGCTGGTGGTGTTTGGTGGCAAAAATACAACTTTCACCCGTGGGTCGAAATTAATTAGAGTAGCAGGAGGGTGACCAGATGCATTGTCAATTATTAGCATCACTTTAAATGGGATTTCTTTTAATTGGCAATAATGTTCAATTTCAGGAATAAAATGATGGCCAAAACAGTCTTCAAAAAGAGAACCTGTCACCCAAGCTTTGGCATTAGACTTCCAAATGACGTACAAACCAGCTTTAGATTAATTTTTTTAAGGCTATTGGAATTTCTGAGCGATAAACTAAGAGAGGTTTCAATTTACAATCACCAGCTGCATTAGCACCAACCATCACTGTCAATCGATCTTTGGAGGCTTTAAAACCTGGAAAGGTTTTCTCTTCACGCGCGATAAAAGTTCTTTTAGGCATTTTCTTCCAAAAAAATACCGGTTTCGTTAACGTTGAATATAGTTTGGCTAGTGTAGCCACCTTCTTCTATGATTGTCTTGAGTTTTTCTGGATAGAAAGATGCAGCTTCTTTATCAGCGCTTGCCGCCTCTCCACTCTCTGCGATGCTATGCCAATTACAACGACTTTTGAATCGGCAGAACCAGCCGTTACTAGCTTTAAACATTTCATCTTTGGCCGCCTCCCCAGCTTCTTCTCTTAGTCTCTCAAAAATCGGCTTAGCTTGAGATACACCGTGTTTTGATGAACAGGACAATTTTTCACTCATACTTGATTATCACACCATAATTTTAACAATGTTTCCATCTGAGCATTAATACTATAACATTTACGAATGATGCTTGAATTCAAAGATTGAGAATCTTTCACAGCTTCCACAACTTTTTCTTTACCTTTTATAATCGTTCGGACTGTTGATTCCGGTAGATCAAATTTCTTTGCCTATTCACAAATTTTAATTTTTGCTTCAAAGTCTTTGATAATATTCAGTTTACACTTCAAAGATAGTGATTTTCTTTTCTTGTTTGATTCAAATGATTCATTTTGTGTTCTTTTGGATGACATAATTAGAGTTAACAATAAAACACACTGCATACGTAAAACAATTCCACGCGAAACACGTTCGAACCTGTCATAAACCGAACACTGACTGGGCAGGGTGGGAAAGCCGAGGCGCGCTGCGCTCAAAAAGAAAAACAGCGTATCTCCAAATTCGCATAAAACGGAGTAGCGTAAGTCGGGGTATTACTGTATATTTGATTTTCTAAACTATTTTTAAAACTAGGAAAGGATGATTTGAGTTTGGAGTAAATATTGTGTGAAAATTAATGTTTCATTGTTTTAGTTTTGTTGATGCTTCAAGGGTTTATGTAACATACCTGGAGAGGTTGACTTTTGGCTACCATGTTGCCAGTCTTGGAAATACAACAGTGAGGGATGGACATGCATTCTGAGGGGGAACCTTTTTCTTTGCCCCTGTGAGGGCACTCACCACTTTTAGACTTATTTATATAGCTTTATTGGCCCGAACCATGGTACCCTTGGCCGGCCATGTGCATTAGATATCCAGCACCAGGTGATTCTGGTTTTCATTCATCAGTATCCCGGCCAGAAGAGATTGTGCAGGTTTCAATCTTTAGTTAATTCCTAGGAGCATAAATTTAAACCGGCAAAATTATAAGTATTTTACATATTTTAAGGGTTAAGTACTTTTTATCACACTGTGTTTTGTTATATGTACAACATGGTGGCTACAACAAATAAAACCCATAATCAACCATCAGCGGAGGTATTATTCTTCCTTAGTCCATTCTCTATGGGTGTGCAATATGGCCCCAACAGCACTACAAGTCATGGAGTGTGAGTAACGTTGTAATTTGTTGCTCATGCTCACCAGTCACATAGGCCGAACGTTCCACACAATTCTGAGAACTCATGCTTTCAGTGTGCGATAGCCTACTGCGGCTGACTAGCGCCCTGTCATTTTTCATCTAGCTCTCATTTGTAGTATGACTGGCATGTAATCAGACCACCTAAACCACTCAAACGGCATCAACATATTAAATATTATAATACATAGCCTCTTTTTCCACTATTTCATAAGATAGTGCCATGTGAAAGTATAAAGTTTTTGTGTCATATTTTGGGAAAAAATTAACCAATTCCNTGTGTCATATTTTGGGAAAAAATTAACCAATTCCTACCAAACTTGGCAAACCATAAATACTATGGTACTCCATGTAAACTGATATGTTTTAAGTGGATCAAAATGATGGCAATATCAATGTTTTATTTTAACACACATGTTTCCTTCAATTCAGTGTTANATATTAAATATTATAATACATAGCCTCTTTTTCCACTATTTCATAAGATAGTGCCATGTGAAAGTATAAAGTTTTTTGTGTCATATTTTGGGAAAAAATTAACCAATTCCTACCAAACTTGGCAAACCATAAATAGTATGATACTCCATGTAAACAGATATGTTTTAAGAGGGCCAGACACTGATTTTTAAAATGGCAGCCATGTGAACATTTTTGATTACTATACATANACAGATATGTTTTAAGAGGGCCAGACACTGATTTTTAAAATGGCAGCCATGTGAACATTTTTGATTACTATACATACCTACAAAACCAAATAACCAAGTTTAACCAAACTTTTCATGTTGACAGTAGCCTATCTTTCAACCATCAAATGTGTCTACACAGAGCCTCTTTTACCCAAAATTTTGCAAGACAGCATAAATTTTATGCCATATCAACAGGAAAAAATAAACAATTTCCTACCAAATGTTGGCAAAAAAGTTTTACTAGAGTAGGCTATGTAAGCTGATGTGTTTTAAGTGGATCAAAATGATGGCAATATCAATGTTTTATTTTAACACACATGTTTCCTTCAATTCAGTGTTACCATAGGGCCTACTTCATCAAATTTACTTGCATATATATATATATAGACACACACGCTGAAAAGCCCAAAAAACTGGTATAGGCGTACGTATGCAAATAACAGAAGTATGGAACCAATCAGAGTAACGCGATATGGTCGGCAGCTAGATCAGTTACTGCTGCTACAATGGCCGGTTATCAAGATTTAAGTGAGTTTGAACGTGGTGTTATAGTCGGCGCACGAGAGATAGGACATAGCATCTGCGAGGTAGCGGTAACATTTGGATGTTTATGTACGACCATTTCACGAGTGTACCGTGAATATCGGGAATCCGGTAAAACATCACATCTTCGACATCGCTGCGGCCGGAAAAATATTGTAAAAGAACGGGACAAACGACGACTGAAGAGAATCATTCAACGTGACAGACATGCAACACTTTCTCAAATTGGCGCAGATTGGATTTGTGGACTGCCCTGCAGGATTCATGGTGTGAATTGCCTCCTGCATACCTTCAGACATTAGTCGAGTCCATGCCACGTCATCTTGCGGCACTTCTGCGTGCTCGGGGGGGCCCTACACGATACTAGGCAGGTGTACCAGTTTTTTTGGCTCTTCAGTGTGTGTATATATATATATATATAAATAAATAAAAAGAAAAGCAGGCTAATTAGTTATATTGTTAAGTTCTTGATTTCATATTATACTTGACACTGCTTCAAAGTTTGTTAACTTCAAAACATTTGCAATTCTTAGACCCTGGCCAGCCTGGTCCACCCTCCACCAACTCACTGCATCCAGGAGGTTCTCATACAAGTTTTCTGTTTACCATCACAGTATTCCTTGGGTTTTATCAACAACAGGCTGTGTGTCATGCCTGCATAACNATACAAGTTTTCTGTTTACCATCACAGTATTCCTTGGGTTTTATCAACAACAGGCTGTGTGTCATGCCTGCATAACCTGTGTTCATGTGAATATTAAACTGTAATATGTGCTCTTTTTGCCAATACATTCAACTGTGCTAACTGTTCACATATCATTCATTGATTGCCATATGACCTCATTAGGGTCTAACCCACTTTGGTAGGGACATATTCCACTATCTTGCATAATGATTGTTTCAATTTTCAAATTCCTACTTTAGTAACTATCCCATGCCAGATGTGCAAGTATGTTAAAGCATCTGAGAGGCTTTTAACATTTCAGCAACCTTTCACAAATGGACTATATGTAGGGACTCAATAAGCCACAATGCTCAACCACAACTTGAGAACAAAGATAACTTGTGCTGGCCTAAGTGTCCCAGACCAGTTGGTGCACACAGCCTCTATGTTCCTTAAGGTAACCTTCAAATCATGTAAAATTCCTTCAAACTTTTCCTAGAATTTTTGTGGTAACTTTTTTGATGGAGCCCAATCTGCCAAAATGTTGTAACATTACTCGTCAAGGGTTGTCGGTTGGAAATTACAGCTCTGTTAGTTCAGTTGGTAGAAGCATGAAACATTAAAGGCGCCAAAACTAATATGAAAATAAAGTCCAGTTTCTGTTTATTTACTCTTTACTTATATTTGTTATTCAAATTAAACAGTTCCCATTAAAATCATCCTCTATGCCGAGTACGAACAGGTTTCACAGACAAACAAACAGAGAGAAATAGAAGCGCCGCAGTGGTTTATTGTTAATTTACGTCTTGAAAACTTGAATTGCCAGACGAAAATACAGGTAGCGACCTCCCACACTGGCATAGAATTTAATGAGCAGAATAAAGTTGCCGGTGTGGGGGCTATTTGTCACGCCTGATACGGCCTTGGCGAGTGCTGGTTGTCTACTGCTGGTCCTTCACAGTTTAAGCACTGATTGTCTACTGCTGGTCCTTCACCGTTATCTGTTATGGCGTGGACTGGGCAAGCACTTCCCACGCCATTCCGAACTGTGCCATAGGTAAAAGATAATCCAAAGCTTCCAGAACAAAACCTGTCGATGCTGTCGGAAAAGCTTCTATCTTCTAATGCTGACGCGTAATAAAGCTAAGATCTCTTGAAATGGCAAACGTATGCCCGATAAACGAACTACTTTGATAAATGAACTACCACTGCTTTAATTTCAAATCCCGATAATTAATATATTGTGTCGTTACAATGTCTGCTAATTCCAAGTTCCCTAACACAAGCTACATCAATTTAATGTAATGCAAGGCTTATGAGAGGCCAGCTCCTTAACAACAAAAACCTTATTTAATACATGTATAAAGATAAAGAAATATTTTTTATTAAAATGGTGATAAAAATGTTTTATTTTTATTTGCTTGATTAAACACTCAAACACATTACGAGGCTGAATCCTACAAACACATCCAGAATATAAACGAGTTACCTTTTTCTTTCGATGGTGCCTTGTATATTGCTGCCTCAGGTAGGGATTCTTCAGAGGAAGACAGCAGAAGGTTGATAAACATTTCACTTCCTGGGGGAAAATAATTACAAATTTTAAATACTACACATTCTAAAATTTATGTAAAAGAAGTTTGCTACACAAAATATTCCAAAATACACATATTTTATGATTGAGAAATCTCAAGATAAACTACATAATTCTCTTCAAGTATAAACTTTTTATTACAGTCAAACCTCATTATTACAAAATAATTTAATACAAAAGGGTTTTTCTGCAAGATATTTTCAAAATTATCTAAAATTAAGTAAGCATAATGTTATGCATAAAACATATTTTTTTTACTTAAGCATAACATGTTTTTAAATAATTTTTGTATACAAAATACAAAAAAATTATATACTGTGTGTACATATTGTCACACAAGGCCCCGTTGTGGACCACCTGTCTAAACAACAGACGGGAAGGAGGCCACAGACAAGTTTGTAAACTATGCATAACATCAGGCAGAAATGGAATTCAGACACCATCGGAGAACTGTGCAAAGAGCGACAGAAAATGTGGGTACAGCCAACCTAAGGGCATTCCAGGATAATTATAACAAACTACAAGCAGACTCCGCCTCTAGTGCACAACGGGAGCCAATCACAATGCATTACATCAATACATACACGTAAAGGGGCACGAAGAGTAGACGGGGCTATGAGTGACACAGTCTGTGAGTGTCATTAGGGTGGTCAGCAGCAGGTCCTGGAGCGGCGACGTACAACATTGAGGCAACGAGGCTAGGGTGCAAGACTCGGGTGAGCTCCTCCTTTATCATGCTCTCTCTAACCTAACGAACCTTCCTTATCATCCTTTTCTTCCATTGGCCTCGTGCCTTAAATTCTATGTAACGATTTATAACTGCTGGAGATGGAAAGTAAATACCTTATTAACTCTTTTCTATAGGTCATCTTCTTCTTAACTTATCCTGATAACTTATCCTATCCCTTAATAACCTCATAGTTTATGAGCTTGTTAAATTCATAACAATATGTACATATAACACCAGTGACTTGAACTCTTCATTATTAAGAGAAGGTAAAGAATGGGATAGCCAAGAACAACATAATTTGGTGCAGTACCAATGGAATAGCTATATTTGCTTGCTTATGCCACAATCAAAGTGCATTCCAATTGAAAATAATATACACATTTTAAATACATTTCAAGTTACTTGCCACTAAGTAACAGCACATCTCACGGATTTACGGAAGGCCATCTATGGGTGAATTTACACTTATAAATTAATTAATTACACTTTGAAATCATAACACTTGAGCAAAANTGAACTCTTCATTATTAAGAGAAGGTAAAGAATGGGATAGCCAAGAACAACATAATTTGGTGCAGTACCAATGGAATAGCTATATTTGCTTGCTTATGCCACAATCAAAGTGCATTCCAATTGAAAATAATATACACATTTTAAATACATTTCAAGTTACTTGCCACTAAGTAACAGCACATCACACGGATTTGCGGAAGGCCATCTATGGGTGAATTTACACTTATAAATTAATTAATTACACTTTGAAATCATAACACTTGAGCAAAATGTGAAGACATATAAGCTAAACAAATTTTTGTGTTCTTTCTTGCATATAGTAACCTAGTTATATAAATAGCAAATATTGCATTTTCAGGAAGCCCATGTATTTTAAAGAAGTATGTATTATGAATGTAACCTTATTTGTATAGGCAATGCATCCAAGCTTGCCCATATGAAAATAACACAGGATACCCCCAGAAAAGATTATTTATTTGCACTTACACATACAACATTGCCACATTTTTCCATGGCATGTATAAAATACCTTAATTAGAATTAAAAAAAAAAAATATGCTATACAATAATAAACAAAGCATCTTGTTACTTTACAAAGAGATGCCAAATAAATTTATGAATTATTTACATTTATATATTCATTTGCTGAAGCATCACATTCTGACATAGTTTCTTAATGACAACCAGTATATGTCAATACACTATTATAAATGTTAAAAGATTTTGTCTATATGAACTTAAAGATGTCTTCACTGNATGAATTATTTACATTTATATATTCATTTGCTGAAGCATCACATTCTGACATACTTTCTTAATAACAACCAGTATATGTCAATACACTATTATAAATGTTAAAAGATTTTGTCTATATGAACTTAAAGATGTCTTCACTGAAAAATCATTATCTTCTTCTATGTAAAATATATATAAATATATAATATTTTTATGTGCTTACAGCCACATGGGGCACAGGCACTGTGCACAGACTCGGCTCTGTGGGGGGTGAGGCTTTGTGAGGGTTGACCCACCTCAACTATCCTCTCCCCCACGCAGACCCACACATAGTCCTGTTGCTGGGCGGCCGAGAATGATTGACAGCTGGCCTGGCTGGTATCACAGCCCAATCTTCCCTCCTTCTAAGGAAGCAGACAACTTTAGAGGATGCGCAAGAATATTCTGGGAATTAGGACCATCAGCGTAACGCTGCATTTGGGGAAATCTCTGGGCAATGACCTACAACCCTATTAATATTGCAGCGGTCCATGGGTCCACAGTTTGTTGGTAGAAGCCTTTTGTTGAGTGCGGTAACCAGACAAATTCGAGTGCATTGAGGGACATTGGTGAAGAGGATGGATGACAACAGGAGATTGCGAGAAGATAGCGGGCGAGGTGTTTGTGGTGTGAACAGACGAGAGGGCGTGAAACCTGATGAGTGAAGGCTACTGTGCATGAGGGCGCTCTGAGAAATCTAGAATATTGTGGACTGGTGGGAGCTGGACTGAACTGAGGTGGGACTGAAGGAACATGTGATATAGGTTTTATTGTAAATATTGGAAATGTCAAATATGGACATATAAATTATAAAGTAATTCAAAAGGTTTTGATNATATAGGTTTTATTGTAAATATTGGAAATGTCAAATATGGACATATAAATTATAAAGTAATTCAAAAGGTTTTGATACACTGTTTATTGGGACTGATTTTTTTTATTTAATTACATTAATTTATTTGAGGTCATTGTAAATATTACTGATTGAATTTATTAATTGTAAATAGCAAGAGATATCAATTTAATGTGAGATGTTGAGTCGAGAGAATTTCATTTCTAGTTATTGTAAGTAAAATGGGAAATTATAATTAACTGTTTTATTTAATTGAACCTCCATCCCTAAAGAATGTGGTTAAGCTCACTGACTTTGAGAAATTGTAAAACTAGTGTCAGAAATGGGATGGAAGCATTTTATTTAAGAAAATAAAATTATAGTTAAGAGGATAAAATTTATAGTCATAGGCCAAGGAATTATTTANGGAAGCATTTTATTTAAGAAAATAAAATTATAGTTAAGAGGATAAAATTTATAGTCATAGGCCAAGGAATTATTTATAAATTTGTGGATGCTCACAACGAAAATGTCGGCAGACATGGAAGCATTTCGCTCTTTAATGGAAGGACTAAGTAGCCAAATAAGTAGTGTCACGGATTCTGTAAATAGTCAAATTAGTAGTCATAATGAAAATGTAAAAAGACAAATTTCTAGTGTTAATGAAAATGTAAAAAGCCAAATAAGTAGTGTTAGTGAACTGGTAGATAAGAAAATAGACAGTGTTAGCGAGGTAGTTGAAAACTAGATAAGAAAATACACAGCGTGAACGAAAATGTGGATAGAAAAATAGACAGTGGAAATGAAAATGTGGACTGAAAGATAGAGGGTATAACTGAATTAGTAAATAATAAAATTGTCTGTGTGGACAAGAAAGTTGAAAGTGTAAGCAAAAGACTGGACAGTGTTGAGCAGGAAATAAAACAAGAAGTAAAAGTCCTCAAGAAGGAATGGCAAGAATTGCTACAGCAGCAGGGAAGAAGAAATGTAGTAGCTGAGGATAAAATGAGAATGATGACCACCACGGAGCCAATGAGTGCGAGCAGCGAGAAGAAGATAGAGGTTGCTGCCAATACAGCTGCTGCAGGAGAGGCCTAGTAGTTTTGCAGTGTTGTTATGCCTCAGTTAGGGGTCGATAAAGGCGGCATTACGATAAAGCCAGCCCCCTACGAAGGACAGATACCTTGGTGCAAATACCGGCACCGGTTCGAAATTGTTGTCGTCCTGAATGGCTGTACTGACAAGCAGCGGGCATGCTACCTGGCGGCTGTACGGAGGGGACCTGCACTGAGTATACTGCAGTCCCTGCCAAAATGACATCAACTGGAGTATCCCACATTTGTGACAGCCTTAGAGTTGCAATTCGGCAAACGATACCTGCAATTTGCCTACCATGCCCAACTGCGAAGCCGTATCCAGCAACCAGGAAAACTACTGCAGCAGCTGTTGCAGGATATAGTGAGGTTGTCACACCTGTCTCTGATATAGTGACCCTGCCCCGAGGAGGTATGCGAGGTCATCGCAGTTGACTTTTTTTTGTGGATGCTACTGCCATTGCACATGTGCACTGAGCACGAGATGTCATAGCAGTTGCTATCACCGACACCGAGGTGCGGCAAGCTGTACATTTGGCCGTGCCTCACACCATGCATGATGCCTTGGCCCAAGCACTGGAAGTGGAGTCAGCAAGGCAGGCATCAGGGTCCCGACATCCAGTGCGGGCAGTGATGCTGAACGAAGAGGAGGATGACAGCATCAAGAGGACGCTGAAGTAATTGCAGACGACCATGAGGGACATGGCTTCCAGGGTCCGTGCTGCAGAGAGATTTGTCATCCCCCACCCAAACTGCCTGAATGTTAGTCATGTGGATAGCTGTGGCACCTGAGAATCAACTGTCCTCAGCAGTAACAGCAACCCGGGAGCAGGCAGCGAGGAGCAGGTGAGATCTCAACATCTTCAGGAAACTTGTAAGCACCGGCCTTGAGGGGAAAGGTCGGTGATTGCTGGAGGGAAGGCCCCAATTTTCTTGAAGGTGCATTCGGTGAAAAAGGACTTGGATGCCATACTGGTAGAGGGGAGCCTTTATGATACTTCTTGATAGATGGTCATTGACACAGGGGCAACTATAACTGTGGTAAGACTGGATATTCTTGCGCCTTTTCCTGATGTTGTCCGACGAGAGCATGGATCACTGCTATTTAACTACAGAAATGGACNCTGGATATTCTTGCGCCTTTTCCTGATGTTGTCCGACGAGAGCATGGATCACTGCTATTTAACTACAGAAATGGACTACACTACACCAGTCAAAGGCAAAAGAAGGGTATACCTAAAGCTAGGTAACCATTGCATAGAACACGATATTTACATGGCATAAATAGAGGAAGAATGCATTTTGGGACTTGATGTGTTATGTAAGCTGGGGTGCTGTATTGATACTCGACTGGGGGTGTTACGGGCAGGCAACACCGAGTTGGTAGTGTCAACACAAGTTTTATATTCGCCAGTAGTGTGTAATCAATAGACTGTGCTCCCTGCTTCTAGTGAAATTGTTATTCTAGGCAGATGCCAGGGCAAATTTGTCAGGTGGCTAGGCATTATTGAACCAGTCCAGAAAGGTGGCAATCTACTAGATGGTGTCATTGTAGCAAGAACTTTGATCTCTTTAAACTCTGACAGTTTTCCGGTAAGGATGATTAATTTATCTGACCATGCTATCCGTCTTAAGGATGGGGTTACTATATGCATTTGCAAGCAGGTCTCACAGGTCCTTCCTTATGTTCCTGAAGTTTTAATGCCAACAATTACTGAATGTCCCCTACCAGACGCTCTGGAGAACTGTTAACAAGAACAAAATAAAAAATGAACTGGAGATAAGAGAAGGCTGTCTCAAAATTATTTCAGAGAAATAGGGGTGCTTTCTCTTGTGAGCCAAATGACCTTGGCAGAACTAATGTTGCATGCCATCACATAGACTTAGGGGATGTCAGGCCCATTAAGCAGNTGAGCCAAATGACCTTGGCAGAACTAATGTTGCATGCCATCACATAGACTTAGGGGATGTCAGGCCCATTAAGCAGCCACCAAGTTGACTATAGCTAGCTTCAAATAAGGTGGTTGACCATATTCTAAACGAGATGAAAAATCTGGATGTGAAAGAGCCATCAGTGAGACCATGGTCTTCTCCCACTGTGCTTGTTAAAAAGAACGATGGCTTTATGAGATTTTGTGTTAATTACTGCCAGCTTAATGTGACCAAGAAAGATTATTATCCACTCCCAGAGATAGATGACACACTGAATAGCCTAGAAGGTCCACAGTGGTTTTCTACTTTGGATATGAAGAGCAAGGTACTGGCAATGCGAGGTGGCCCCAGAATAAAAAGAAAAGACTGTTTTTTGTGTCCAAGGGAAAAGAACTTGGCAATTCAAGTTTATGCTCTTTGGGCTATGCAATGCTCCTGCTACATTTGAGTGACTGATGGAAAAAGTTCTGCCCTTAGACATTTGCCAGGTGTACCTAGATGACATTATGGCCACGGGAAGGACATTTGAAGAGCACTTGGCATGCCTAGACTCTGTGTTGTAGAAAGTAGTGGCATCCAAACTGAAATTGGTACCTACGAAATGCCACCTTTTCAAAAGAAAATTAACTTCTTGGGCCATGTTGTGTCAGCTCATGGNCTGAAATTGGTACCTACGAAATGCCACCTTTTCAAAAGAAAATTAACTTCTTGGGCCATGTTGTGTCAGCTCATGGTATCGAAACAGACCCTGAGAAGACCAGATCAATAAGATATTGGCCTCCGTTAAACTGATAAAATTGAAATGCAAAANTTTTTCAAAAGAAAATTAACTTCTTGGGCCATGTTGTGTCAGCTCATGGGATCGAAACAGACCCTGAGAAGACCAGAGCAATAAGATATTGGCCTCCGTTAAACTGATAAAATTGAAATGCAAAANGATCGAAACAGACCCTGAGAAGACCAGAGCAATAAGATATTGGCCTCCGTTAAACTGATAAAATTGAAATGCAAAATTTCCTGGGCTTATCTGCTTACTACCGTCAATTTGTACCCGGTTATGCCATAATCGCCAAGCCTCTGCATGAATTTACTGCGGCAAAAAGAAAATTTCATTGGACCCCAAAGTGCAAAGTTTATTTTANATCGCCAAGCCTCTGCATGAATTTACTGCGGCAAAAAGAAAATTTCATTGGACCCCAAAGTGCAAAGTTTATTTTAATAGACTAAAGGAAATTCTGATATCTCTCACAGTGCAGGGCTTTCTGAGTAGAGAGGGTGAATTCATTCTGGATACTGATGCTAGTGATGTAGGCAATGGGGCTGTGTTATCTCAATTCCCGGATGGAAATGAGATGCCACTGGAATACACTTCAGTAAGGTACTACACAAGTCTGAGAGAAATGACTGTGTGACATGCAGGAAGCTTCTCGCCGTGGTGAAGGCAATTGCACATTTTCACCCATACCTTTATGGCCGACACTTTATCCTAAGAACTGACCATGCTTCAATATTCTGGCTACTAAATTTCAATAACACTGAAGGTCGAATAGCTTGGAGGATACAGCACATGCAAGAATATGACTTTGAAATACATCACAGGTGTGGATGCCTTCACAGCAATGCAGATGCACTTTCCAGAAGACCCTGCAAACCATTCTGTTGTCATTGAGAACACCAGGAGAAAAAGGTGGTGTATCGTGGAAGACAAGAAGGACAATATTTCAAGGGTCTGTATCTTACGATCGGTCACCTACATGGGACAATAAGGATATTAGAAATGATCAGCTAACTAACCCCACCTTGCATCCAATATTAGAGTGGAAAGAAGCCAGGTGTCAACCAAGATGGGAGGAGATATCCAGTCTAAGCCCGACAGTCAAGGCATGCTGGGCATATTAGAATTCCCTGGTACTGGAGAATGGTGTGCTTTACAGGCACAGGGTGAAAATGATGGGAAACACGTAGCTTATAAGTGGTCCAACTAGAGTGCTGAATCTTAGAAGTGCTAAGAGAATTGCTCAACACAGCAGCAGGTGGTCACTTTCTTGTAAATAAGACTCTTAACAGAGTACGACTAAGATTCTATTGGCTGCATTGTCAAGATGATTTTGAGAAGTGGTGCTGTCTGTGCGATCCCTGTACTACGAGGAAGGGTCAGAAGATTAAGGGATGTGGTCCTCTTCAGAAATACAATGTCTGGGTGTCATTTGAGAGGATGGCATTTGACATTCTTGAACCACTACCAGTCGATGAGAGAAGAAATTTGTACCTTCTGGTGGCGCAAGACTTCTTCACAAAGTGGTCCAAGGTCATACCAGTTCCGAACCAAGAGGNGAAGGGTCAGAAGATTAAGGGATGTGGTCCTCTTCAGAAATACAATGTCTGGGTGTCATTTGAGAGGATGGCATTTTACATTCTTGAACCACTACCAGTCGATGAGAGGGGAAATTTGTACCTTCTGGTGGCGCAAGACTTCTTCACAAAGTGGTCCAAGGTCATACCAGTTCCGAACCAAGAGGNAGAAATTTGTACCTTCTGGTGGCGCAAGACTTCTTCACAAAGTGGTCCAAGGTCATACCAGTTCCGAACCAAGAGGTTGGCACTGCAGCTGATGCATTTGTAGAACATGTGTTCTCCAGGTTTGGCATGCCACTTGAGCTCCATTCTGATCAAGAACGAAATTTTGAAGCTACTCTTTTTCAAGAGGTAACGATGATTTTAGGAACAAAGAAAACTTGTACCACAGCATTACACCTTCAGTCAGACAGAATGGTCGAGAAGCTACATCGTACCCCGAAACAGTACCTGGCAATCTTTGTGGAAGAGAACCAGAAGGATTGGGACTCCAAGGTACCCTTATTTCTCCTGGCATATCATTCAACAGATCACAAGTTACAAGGGTAATAATACCTTAAAGGATGCTGTTTGGGAGAGAGCTCCATCTCCCTGGTGACCTGCTATTTGGATATCCAGTGGAAGAAGAAGCAGCCACCCCAGAATATGTCCGCAAACTACAAAAGATGTTAGTTGACATCCACGAGTTTGCCTGATGGCACCTTAAAATTAACACTAATAGAATGAAAANAAACTACAAAAGATGTTAGTTGACATCCACGAGTTTGCCTGATGGCACCTTAAAATTAACACTAATAGAATGAAAATACTATATGACCGGAGAATACCTAAATATGTTTTAGTAGAAGGTCAGCTCGTGTGGTTGTACAACCCTCTAAGGCGGAAGATATATAGCCCGAATCTACACAAATGTTGAGAAGGCCCATACAGGATCCTGAAACAGATTAATGATGTGGTCTACTGGATTTGTCGNAAACTACAAAAGATGTTAGTTGACATCCACGAGTTTGCCTGATGGCACCTTAAAATTAACACTAATAGAATGAAAACACTATATGACCGGAGAATACCTAAATATGTTTTAGTAGAAGGTCAGCTCGTGTGGTTGTACAACCCTCTAAGGCGGAAGAGATATCGCCANCCCCAGAATATGTCAGCAAACTACAAAAGATGTTAGTTGACATCCACGAGTTTGCCTGATGGCACCTTAAAATTAACACTAATAGAATGAAAACACTATATGACCGGAGAATACCTAAATATGTTTTAGTAGAAGGTCAGCTCGTGTGGTTGTACAACCCTCTAAGGCGGAAGAGATATCGCCAGAATCTACACAAATGTTGAGAAGGCCCATACAGGATCCTGAAACAGATTAATGATGTGGTCTACTGGATTTGTCGACAGGGCTTTGGGATGAAGCATAATGCTGTCCACATTGACAGACTAACGCTGTACGAAGGTCCAGATGTTCGAGAGTCTTTTCGGGATGAACAGACTTAAGAAGGGGGCAGTGTTACATGCGGACTCGACTCTGTGGGAGATGTCTGAAAAGTAATTCTTTACATTTACAACATTACTAACAAAAGACAATATTTTATTTACAACTTACAGAATTTTCTATCACAAATTTTACTTAAAAGAAACCTGTCCTTTAATTTTATTTTTAATTTTGACATATTTGAAATATTTAATAGTGACTGCCATATTGTAGAGACCAAATATATATAAATGAATTCAAACTTTGCCTGATAGATGGTCATGGAAACCAGGAACAAAAAGCTGTGCTTTAAAAGGAAAGGATAAAACTTACCAAACAACATAATTACCATGAAACATTGTGTGCCAGCAAATTAAAATGGCACAAGACAAATATAAATAAATACAAATACACACTCGTCTTATGTAAGATTCAATCTAAGAAACACTTGCACTGTCAGCCAGTGTGTATCCAACTACTTTGTAGAGGTAGGATTGGGAACATCAACTTCAGTTGTAATTATTCTAATGTTTTGGTAGGTTGGGTAAAGTAAATACGTAAATTTCTCTCATTTTGAAAACAAGTGTTTGAGACACTTAAATTACATAAGTNTCCATTACAATTGTCGAAAAATGATTTTTTCACTCCACCCTATTACACAGCCTACCATAGTGTTACTTGTGTGCAAAATGGGGGTAAGAGGTAGCTTGGTTGAAGAAATATGGCATTAAAAGCTCTATTTTCACACACACATCATCCAAAAGGCTTTAAAAAGACCTATATGCACATGTCATATAAATAATATATGTTATCAGCAAAAATAGTTTGACTGAAACTGGTAAAATGGTTTAATAGGGTACATACATCTCTAAAATTTTAATGTGCAAACAATTTTCAAAATAAGTGCCTGACATGTCCTACTGTAGTACTACTAATGTGCCACCTTTGGTAAGAATTGCTTGATCAATACCCGAGATATGATTAAAAATGTTTAATGCAATGCTATCTTACAAATTAGCAAACAAAAAAGGCTCTGTGTAAACATATTTGCTGCTTGTAATAGATTGTGCCAGTATACAAAGTTAAGTTTAACTAGGGCACATGGATTTGTANTGTAAACATATTTGCTGCTTGTAATAGATTGTGCCAGTATACAAAGTTAAGTTTAACTAGGGCACATGGATTTGTAGATATATCATATAAAGCTAAAATGTTTACATGGACACCATTTTGAAAATAAGTGTCAAAACCTTACTTTATATGGCCTGCCATAATACTATTTGTTTGCCCAATTTTATGTGTATTGGTTGATTGTTTCCCGAGGTATTATAGTGGAACTTTTTAGTTCAAAGCTGAAACNTTTGCCCAATTTTATGTGTATTGGTTGATTGTTTCCCGAGGTATTATAGTGGAACTTTTTAGTTCAAAGCTGAAACTACCAAACAATAATTTTTAATTAACAAAAAATTCAAATTTAAAAAAAGTGCAGGGATGAAAATGAAACAAGAAAATTGTATGCAATAAAAATACAGAACATTTAATGTATTAATTACAAAATACATACATATTTACATGGTTAAAAGTGATTATACAGTGCCGCATTTATAAGGAAGGCTGTACATACAACACATATTTATATTTTTGTAAAATAGTTTGAAATGTTTTTCTGTTTTTTNCATTTATAAGGAAGGCTGTACATACAACACATATTTATATTTTTGTAAAATAGTTTGAAATGTTTTTCTGTTTTTTCTATTTGAGTCTTTGAGCCACTACAGAATATTCAAGGATATTAAGTGATTTGAAAACTGTATCTCTTACATTTTGCTGTTCTTCACAATATATCCTTAGCTCATAGATGTAGTCCATTGTTTCTACAGAAGTCGGCAGAGGCTGCACTGGAGTTCGGAAGGTTCATNTATCCTTAGCTCATAGATGTAGTCCATTGTTTCTACAGAAGTCGGCAGAGGCTGCACTGGAGTTCGGAAGGTTCATATTCTTTATCTGAAGATCCGTTACACTGCACACAGTTGCTCACAACTTCAGCCACAATTTCAGCATCCATCTACTCCCCGCACACAACTACATTGTCGTCCATTGTAACAAACTCTTCTTAAAGAAACTGATAAGGTCAAGTCTCCAAAACCCTCCACAGCTGGCATGATCTCCTCGTCGTTATCTTCTTGAGTTTTATCTTGGATGTCATTCTCGTTTCTTGGCTGGGAAAATCCTGCTAAGAACTTTGTTAAACGTCAACAAAGCGAAAATTGAAAAAGGGTACGTCAGTTACACATCCGAGATGCTGGAGGTCAATTTTTACCTTTTTGTCTTCATTAGTGGTTAGGATGTTTTCAACAAGAAGCCATCTGTAAAAGTGCTTAAAGTTGTTAATTACACCTTGATCTATTGGCTGAACAACAGAAGTCATGTTTGGTGGGAAAAACAAACACTTTAACATTCTCAAGTACAGGTATAGTTTTGTGGGCCNTGAACAACAGAAGTCATGTTTGGTGGGAAAAACAAACACTTTAACATTCTCAAGTACAGGTATAGTTTTGTGGGCCGTGTAGTTGTCAATAAACAATAAAACTTCCTAATTTTGTTTCCCCAATTTTTTATCTAATTTTACAAGCCATTCTTCTAACAGTTCAGATGTCATCCATGCCTTTTCATTGGCTTCATATTCTACCAGTATGGATTTGACATTACTAAAAAACACCTAGGATTGGCAAATTTTCCTATCATCAATAACGGCAATTTTCAGGAACAATCCATATTTGCTCCTACTAGAAGTGTTACGCAAACCTTACTAAGCTTACCACCACTGCAGCTCTCACCCTTAAGTCATAGTTTTGTCTGGAGAACACCTGAAAAACAATCCCATTTCATCTACATGAAAAATGTTTTTTGGGTCCTGTTACTTATAATTTCTAACAAATCAGTATACCAGTCATTAGCCGCTTGCACATCAACCTCACCACTTTCACCGTACACAGACATGAAAACTATTTTATTTCTACGTTTGAACCCATCCAACCAACCTGTGCTGGCCTTAAAGTCATTTTTTCCCAAGTCACTCTCAAACTGTTCAGCCTTAGCTCAGACAGGAATTTTTTCATCCACTTCCGAATTTTCTAGTACTCTTGTTATTTTCCTATCTTTCCCAATACAATTCACAGAGTAAAAAATTTTAGCTTTGTTCTTCAGGTAAGTAGATAAATAAACAAAGTGTTCGGTAAAATTCCAAAGTCCCTGACANTGAACAACAGAAGTCATGTTTGGTGGGAAAAACAAACACTTTAACATTCTCAAGTACAGGTATAGTTTTGTGGGCCATGTAGTTGTCAATAAACAATAAAACTTCCTAATTTTGTTTCCCCAATTTTTTATCTAATTTTACAAGCCATTCTTCTAACAGTTCAGATGTCATCCATGCCTTTTCATTGGCTTCATATTCTACCGGTTTGGATTTGACATTACTAAAAAACACCTAGGATTGGCAAATTTTCCTATCATCAATAACGGCAATTTTCAGGAACAATCCATATTTGCTCCTACTAGAAGTGTTACGCAAACCTTACTAAGCTTACCACCACTGCAGCTCTCACCCTTAAGTCATAGTTTTGTCTGGAGTACACCTGAAAAACAATCCCATTTCATCTACATGAAAAATGTTTTTTGGGTCCTGTTACTTATAATTTCTAACAAATCAGTATACCAGTCATTAGCCGCTTGCACATCAACCTCACCACTTTCACCGTACACAGACATGAAAACTATTTTATTTCTACGTTTGAACCCATCCAACCAACCTGTGCTGGCCTTAAAGTCATTTTTTCCCAAGTCACTCGCAAACTGTTCAGCCTTAGCTCAGACAGGAATTTTTTCATCCACTTCCGAATTTTCTAGAACTCTTGTTATTTTCCTATCTTTCCCAATACAATTCACAGAGTTAAAAATTTTAGCTTTGTTCTTCAGGTAAGTAGATAAATAAACAAAGTGTTCGGTAAAATTCCAAAGTCCCTGACAATTTCAGATTTTTTATTCAGTCCTTTTTCCACTTCATTAATGACACTAATTTTCTCAGATATTGTTAAGGACTTGTATGTTTCATGCGTAGGTTTAGACAGCGATATGAGTACAAAATGTATACGCAATGCTAGAACACAAAATCACAAAACTGAACTCATAGTCGCTTGAGAAAGCACATTACAACTGGTCCGAGGATGTTAGCAGGCTGACACGGCGGAAACAAGGTCAAGTGGCCAGAAGAGTAAAAAAACAATAACGGGATTAGGATGGCCGGTACCTGGACATCGACCACTTATGGTCGCTGACCACCTGGCTACTGACAGAGTAGTGTAAACAAAGGGAAGATGTGTTTTGAGACATTTTATGTCGGAGGGTTCTTTCTTACNCTGGCTACTGACAGAGTAGTGTAAACAAAGGGAAGATGTGTTTTGAGACATTTTATGTCGGAGGGTTCTTTCTTACATCTCACAGCTGTAATCTGCCTCCTTTTCCCCTGTATTGAAAAGAGAATATGTTACCTCAATAGAACTGTAGCATGTTTTACTAGACATTATGGGTATTTTACTTNCCCTGTATTGAAAAGAGAATATGTTACCTCAATAGAACTGTAGCATGTTTTACTAGACATTATGGGTATTTTACTTTGAACTACCCAAATAAAATTAGAATTATACATGATTTTTTTACATTGATTTTATAGGTAAATTTGCAGGACCAGCGAAAAATTTTGAATTATCCATGATTTAGAAATACAGAATTTTCAATTAGGCAGGTTCTACTGTACACAAAAACTTGATTAATTTATATGGTGCTATCTTACAAAATGGCCAGACAACAGAGGCTCTGTGTACACAAATTTGGTGGCTGTGAGAGATACTGCCAGGATACAAAATTAAGTTAAATTTGGGTACATGGTTTTGTAGAGACAGCACACTAATCTATAATGCTAATTTGGACACCATTTTGAAAATAAGTGCCTGACCCACGTTAATAATGTAATTTTACATTACCTACTGTAGAACTTCTGGCATTGAAAATTACATGATTAGTTAATTACTGAGATATGAGAAAAATGTATTTATTAATTTGGCACTATCTTAAAAAATGGCATTCAAAAGAGGCTCTGTGAAGACACATTTTATGTTGTAATAGATTCTGTCCACATACTAAGAAGACATTAAATTAAGTATGTGGTTTCAAAAAATGGAGAGAAATTGAGAGGTTCGGACAGCTCATAACATTAATATCTTGAAAGCCAATGAGGGAAAGCGAGGTGGGTATGGAACAGCACCAGAATTCAAAGGCAGGGGAAATGGAAGATCCTAGCAAAAACCAGCCAACCAGTGGCATCGTCTGGCGCGATTAACACCTCCAAAACTTTTATACACTAACGTTTGTGAAAAATGCAACACCAAGAGGGATACATGTGATTGAAATGAACTTTGTTCCACAGATTAGGTACATGACAATTCACAATTGATTAGGATTACAGAACAGAACATGATCTCTGTCNTGAACTTTGTTCCACAGATTAGGTACATGACAATTCACAATTGATTAGGATTACAGAACAGAACATGATCTCTGTCCTTGAGAATTCAGTATGGTGTGAAGCCCCCACATGCTGCAATCAGAGCCCCTAAACATCATGGCATGGAATCAAAGAGGACCTGGATATGTTCCTGAGGAATTTTCCTCTACATGGTTTGTATGCGAGTCCAAAAAGCATCAACAGTGGTTGCTGGAGGACTGTGATGAACAAGTCGTCGACCAACCATATCCCAGACATGCTCAATGGGTGACATNTTAACTTTGTTCCACAGATTAGGTACATGACAATTCACAATTGATTAGGATTACAGAACAGAACATGATCTCTGTCATTGAGAATTCAGTATGGTGTGAAGCCCCCACATGCTGCAATCAGAGCCCCTAAACATCATGGCATGGAATCAAAGAGGACCTGGATATGTTCCTGAGGAATTTCCCTCTACATGGTTTGTATGCGAGTCCAAAAAGCATTAACAGTGGTTGCTGGAGGACTGTGATGAACAAGTCGTCGACCAACCATATCCCAGACATGCTCAATGGGTGACATNTAACAGTGGTTGCTGGAGGACTGTGATGAACAAGTCGTCGACCAACCATATCCCAGACATGCTCAATGGGTGACATATCAGGCGAACGTGCAGGTCAGGGAAACAGTGGTACCCATCATTCATTGAAAAAAGATTGCACATTCCTAGCCACATGTGGCCAGGCATTGTCCTGCTGAAATATGGCATGTGGAGTTGCCTGAAGGAGGGGCAGTACCTCAGNCTAGCCACATGTGGCCAGGCATTGTCCTGCTGAAATATGGCATGTGGAGTTGCCTGAAGGAGGGGCAGTACCTCAGCCTCTAAAACCTCCCTGATGTAGCAGTTGCTGTTCAGATTGCCCTCAATATCTACGAGTCGAGGTCGCATGTTGTATCCAATGGCACCCCAAACCATCACACTTAGCATTTGTCTGCTNCCTCAATATCTACGAGTCGAGGTCGCATGTTGTATCCAATGGCACCCCAAACCATCACACTTAGCATTTGTCTGCTATGCCGCTCTATATTTTGCCATTCAGCATGCCAGCGACAACATTCATGTGCCCATTGCAGTCTGTGGTGTTTGTGGTTTCTCTGGACAATAGAAACCAACGAAATGGCATGTGTGCCACCAGTCCAGCGCGTAGCAGACGGCGTTGAACCATTGACGCAGACAGGTCCACACCCATTGCAGTGCTCCAGTGTCGTCAAAACTCTGGATGAGGCTCTACAGTCCGTTACGGCCATGTGGAGAAGATGGCAGTCATCCTGTGCCTTGGTCACACTGCATGGTCCAGTACCTACTCGTTGCTGCATATGACCTTTTTCTATTCACTGATTCCTCACACGCATTACTCTCGTAGCAGTATGCCCTGTATGAGCCAAAATGTCATGGTATGACAAACCATTTCCCGGAGACCGATCATTCTGCCCCGTTCGAACTCACTCACATGCCCTTTTACGTAGACAAGGCATACTGGCACTTGCTTTCATTTCGTTTAACAGCTCCTCACTGACTGAACTTGGCGTAACACTGCCCTTTTCGGTCACACATGAGAGAGTGCTGCTGGGCCTACGTGTACGCCATCTCTCTACAATCATAATCACTTATTGCTGGTGCACTGTTCTACACATCCTCTAAGTTTGGATACATTCGGGCCATTCTCTTTGGGTGTTACAATTTTCACAAACAATAGTGTAAATACAGAATACAAATCTAAAATATTTATATGGACATAATATTGAAAGTAATTGTCCGACCTACTTAAGACATATCAGTTTACATNTACAAATCTAAAATATTTATATGGACATAATATTGAAAGTAATTGTCCGACCTACTTAAGACATATCAGTTTACATGGCCTACCGTAGTATCACTTGTTTGTGGAATTTGATAGGAATCAGTCAATTATTTCCTAAGATATTACATAAAAACTTAATTTTTAATGTGGCACTATCTTACAAAATGGAAATCAAACAAGGGTCTGTGGCAATATTTAATGGTTGTAATAGATATTATCAACATACACAATACACAGNAAAATGGAAATCAAACAAGGGTCTGTGGCAATATTTAATGGTTGTAATAGATATTATCAACATACACAATACACAGTTAAGTTTAAAATGGTTGTATGGTTTTGTAGATAGAGCATACTAAGGTAACAGTTTATATAGCTGCCATTTCGAAAGTCTTTGAACTAGTACTTAAAACATAACTTTACATAGAGTACTGTAGTGTCACTTGTTTGCCAAATTTGGTAGGAATTGGTTAATTTTTTCCCTATATTATTTAAAATCTTTATTTTTCTCATGGCACTATCTTGCAAAATGGAATACAAAATAGGTTATGAATAGACACATGTGAAGCTTATAATGAATACTTTCAGCACAACAAGTTTGGTCAAATTT